>CM056384.1:59343067-59440567 GCA_029718625.1 Synaphobranchus kaupii | reverse complement strand
CAGGTGTGTATGTGTGGGGTTTACTCATGACTTAAGGGCCTACGCTCAGATAACGCAGAGTGACCTCAGAGTACCGCTGGGTCTGTGGCTGAAGGTTGCCGATACAACGTTACAGGAACGACGTGATAATGTGGAACACCACCTGGGGCGTGAGGGCACAGCTGTCACCTTGTAGACGATGCCGAACGCTCCCGAGCCCAAAACCTTCACCCTCTTCAGCTCGGTCTCTTTCAGGATGCGCAGCTGGGCCTGGTTAGGGGCCGTGCCACTGGGGGTCAGGGGCTCCACCAGCTTTGAGCATACGGGACAAAATGACCAATCAGTCACTCAACCATACAATTCATCAATCCACCTAATGACCAATCAATCAGTCAGTCTCACCAAACAATCAATCAACCAAATTACCAATCAATCAGTCAGTCATCCAAACAACCAGTCAGTCAACCAAACATTCAATCAATCAACCAAATTACCAATCAATCAGTCAGTCATCCAAACATTCAATCAACCAGTCAGTCAAGCAAACATTCAATCAATCAACCAAATTACCAATCAATCAGTCAGTCTCACCAAACAATCAATCAACCAAATGACCAATCAATCAGTCAGTCTCACCAAACAATCAATCAACCAAATGACCAATCAATCAATCAGTCAGTCTCACCAAACAATCAATCAACCAAATTACCAATCAATCAGTCAGTCTCACCAAACAATCAATCAACCAAATGACCAATCAATCAGTCAGTCTCACCAAACAATCAATCAACTAAATTACCAATCAATCAGTCAGTCATCCAAACAACCAGTCAGTCAACCAAACATTCAATCAATCAGTCAGTCTCACCAAACAATCAATCAACCAGTCAGTCAACCATACAATTCATCAACCAAATGACCAATCAATCAGTCAGTCATCCAAACAACCAGTCAGTCAACCATACAATTCATCAATCAACCAAATGACCAATCAATCAGTCAGTCTCACCAAACAATCAATCAACCAAATTACCAATCAATCAGTCAGTCTCACCAAACAATCAATCAACCAAATTACCAATCAATCAGTCAGTCATCCAATCAATCAGTCAGTCAACCAAACATTCAATCAATCAACCAAATTACCAATCAATCAGTCAGTCATCCAAACAACCAGTCAGTCAACCAAACATTCAATCAATCAACCAAATTACCAATCAATCAGTCAGTCATCCATACAATTCATCAATCAACCAAATGACCAATCAATCAGTCATCCAAGCGATCAATAAATCAACCACATGACCAATCAGTCAGTCAACCAACAATCAATAAACCAAATGACCAATCAATCAGTCAGTCATCCAAACAATGAATCAATCAGTCAGTCAATCAAACATTCAATTACCAATCAGTCAGTCCGTCAATCGATCAATTAGTTAAACAATAAATCAATCAACGAATGAAGCAGTCGGTCAACCAACCAATTAATCAAACAATCAATCCACATGTCAGTGCCACATCTGGGATGAAAACCTGTAGACCAGTTAATTCCTCTAAACTCGGTGTAGTTTTATTTATGTAAATAAAATGGGCAATGACAAAACTGTGAGAAAAAAAAAACATATAACAGAACATGTATAAGAAAAATAATATAATAAATAAAATTTATACATTTTCAACTGCACTCACACATCCACACAGAGAGCAAAAAGAAAGACAAAGACAGAGCAAGAGAGAGGCAGACAGAGAGACAGAGAAAGAGAGAGAGAGAGAGAGACTGAGAGAGAGAGAGAGAGGTAGAGAGAGAGAGAGACTGAGAGAGAAGAGTATAGAGGGATAACAGCCACAGATGAAGTGTGTGTGAGACGTGCTGTATCATTAGCACTGAAGTGCTTGAAAAAACTCTCTCTAAATCAGCCTCCCAGCATCTCTCAAACATTATGCTCAGACACGACCGGCAGCTTTAAAGACAAAAGTGCTTTTTCACTTAAATGGAGCCGCATCCAGTACCGAGTACAGGAGGGAGGGGCCGTGGAGCTCACAGCAGAGCCTCACTACCAGGAGAGAGCGTCAAAGCAGCCTCGCCGTCAAGCCTCGGCAACAGGGAGCTCTCCACCCAGCAGGTGCTGAAATCCTGCTGCTGGAGTCCTGAGAGGGGAACTGTCCACTGCTCTGAGGTGCTGAAACGTCAGTCCTCCCACATCCGTGGTACTGCTGTAAAAGATATTCTACAGCTATGGGCCAAAGGTGTCTGCGCCTTTGCCCTTCCAATGCACAGGTTTACCTGTCACATTCAGCATGCTGTGCAATGCACAACTGAGCAGTGAGTCATTGGCTCACAGTGAGGAGTCCAGAATTTCACCGGGAATGTGAATACTGTTGGTTGCCCATGCATCATTTTACAACTGTGAGGATATCTGTGTGTATGACAGAGACAATTGTGTGTGTTTTCACAGTGTGTGTATGCCTGTGTGTGAAAGAGTGAGTATGAGTGTGAGTGTGTGTGAGACTGTGCATTTATGTATTTGTGTGTGTGTGTGACTGCATTAACCGCTCTTTGAAAGCCTTGTTCCCTTCAGAGTCACCCTGACACTGTAATACAGTGATGCAGTCCCTCTGATCCAGCAGTGCCACGACGTGCGTAAAATGCAACATGCCGTAATATGCACCAGCAGGGCATGCGACTCATGGTTTAATAATATGTTTTCCACTTTTAGTGCTTAGGCAATGCAGACTCACTATCAAACTAAAAGAGACCATTTGAATTGGATTGAGAGAGAGAGTGAAAGGGTTAACCTGGTTCTGAGCATCAAGGCGGCCCTCTCATGGGAGAACGGCACAGAACAACCCCTGAGTTTAACCTGAGGGTTCCCAAACCAGCGCATTTGAGCTCATTAAAGTCACTGAGGAGGAACAAACACAGGCTTGTTTTGTCGGCCTCTCTGTATCTGCGTGCCATTGAGTCCCTCGCTGTTGTGCAATCTAATTAGCACTCGTTTTAATCAACTCTTCCCTCTCTTTGGGTACTAACAATCCTGGAGACTCTTTCATGAACTCACATCTTCCTCTGAGAGAATGTGTGGGCGTGGGGGGGCGTGGGGGGTGTTGGGGGCATAAGGAGAGGAGTTTCAGAACGGAACAGGAGAGGCCTTAATACATTCACACTCCTTTATTTATCACCATGTTCTAAACAGAAGTATTAAGTTCATGCTGAGAGAGACGTATTCTCTGTCCACACAGGTGGTACACAGGTGAGCTGAGAGAGGCGTATTCTCCATCCACACAGGAGGTACACAGGTGAGCTGAGAGAGGCGTATTCTCCGTCCACACAGGAGGTACACAGGTGAGCTGAGAGAGGCGTATTTTCCGTCCACACAGGTGGTACACAGGTGAGCTGAGAGAGGCGTATTCTCCGTCCACACAGGTGGTACACAGGTGAGCTGAGAGAGGCGTATTCTCCGTCCACACAGGTGGTACACAGGTGAGCTGAGAGAGGCGTATTCTCTGTCCACACAGGTGGTACACAGGTGAGCTGAGAGAGGCGTATTCTCCATCCACACAGGAGGTACACAGGTGAGCTGAGAGAGACGTATTCTCCATCCACGCAGGAGGTACACAGGTGAGCTGAGAGAGGCGTATTCTCCATCCACACAGGAGGTACACAGGTGAGCTGAGAGAGACGTATTCTCCGTCCACACAGGTGGTACACAGGTGAGTTGAGAGAGGTGTATTCTCCGTCCACACAGGTGGTACACAGGTGAGCTGAGAGAGGCATATTTTCCATCCACACAGGAGGTACACAGGTGAGCTGAGAGAGACGTATTCTCCATCCACGCAGGAGGTACACAGGTGAGCTGAGAGAGACGTATTCTCCATCCACGCAGGAGGTACACAGGTGAGCTGAGAGAGGCGTATTCTCCATCCACACAGGAGGTACACAGGTGAGCTGAGAGAGGCGTATTCTCCGTCCACACAGGAGGTACACAGGTGAGCTGAGAGAGACGTATTCTCCATCCACGCAGGAGGTACACAGGTGAGCTGAGAGAGGTGTATTCTCCATCCACACAGGAGGTACACAGGTGAGTTGGGAGAGGCATATTTTCCATCCACACAGGAGGTACACAGGTGAGCTGAGAGAGACGTATTCTCCATCCACGCAGGAGGTACACAGGTGAGCTGAGAGAGGCGTATTCTCCGTCCACACAGGTGGTACACAGGTGAGCTGAGAGAGGTGTATTCTCCATCCACACAGGAGGTACACAGGTGAGCTGAGAGAGGCGTATTCTCCGTCCACACAGGTGGTACACAGGTGAGCTGAGAGAGGCGTATTCTCCATCCACACAGGAGGTACACAGGTGAGCTGAGAGAGACGTATTCTCCATCCACGCAGGAGGTACACAGGTGAGCTGAGAGAGGCGTATTCTCCATCCACACAGGAGGTACACAGGTGAGCTGAGAGAGGCATATTTTCCATCCACACAGGTGGTACACAGGTGAGCTGAGAGAGGCATATTTTCCATCCACACAGGAGGTACACAGGTGAGCTGAGAGAGACGTATTCTCCATCCACGCAGGAGGTACACAGGTGAGCTGAGAGAGGTGTATTCTCCATCCACACAGGAGGTACACAGGTGAGTTGGGAGAGGCATATTTTCCATCCACACAGGAGGTACACAGGTGAGCTGAGAGAGACGTATTCTCCATCCACGCAGGAGGTACACAGGTGAGCTGAGAGAGGTGTATTCTCCGTCCACGCAGGTGGTACACAGGTGAGTTGGGAGAGGCGTATTCTCCGTCCACGCAGGTGGTACACAGGTGAGTTGGGAGAGGCGTATTCTCCGTCCACGCAGGTGGTACACAGGTGAGTTGGGAGAGGCATATTTTCCATCCACGCAGGTGGTACACAGGTGAGTTGGGAGAGGCGTATTCTCCGTCCACGCAGGTGGTACACAGGTGAGTTGGGAGAGGCATATTTTCCATCCACGCAGGTGGTACACAGGTGAGCTGAGAGAGACGTATTCTCCATCGACGCAGGTGGTACACAGGTGAGTTGAGAGAGGCGTATTCTCCGTCCACACAGGTGGTACACAGGTGAGTTGAGAGAGGCGTATTCTCCGTCCACGCAGGTGGTACACAGGTGAGTTGAAAGAAATGTATTCTCCGTCCACGCAGGTGGTACACAGGTGAGCTGAGAGAGGCGTATTCTCCGTCCACACAGGTGGTACACAGGTGAGCTGAGAGAGGCGTATTCTCCGTCCACACAGGAGGTATACAGGTGAGTTGAGAGAGGCGTATTCTCCGTCCACACAGGTGGTACACAGGTGAGCTGAGAGAGGCGTATTCTCCGTCCACACAGGTGGTACACAGGTGAGCTGAGAGAGGCGTATTCTCCGTCCACACAGGAGGTATACACGTGAGTTGAGAGAGGCGTATTCTCCGTCCACACAGGAGGTATACAGGTGAGTTGAGAGAGGCGTATTCTCCGTCCACGCAGGTGGTACACAGGTGAGTTGGGAGAGGCGTATTTTCCATCCACGCAGGTGGTACACAGGTGAGTTGAGAGAGGCGTATTCTCCGTCCACACAGGAGGTATACAGGTGAGTTGAGAGAGGCGTATTCTCCGTCCACGCAGGTGGTACACAGGTGAGTTGGGAGAGGCGTATTTTCCATCCACGCAGGTGGTACACAGGTGAGTTGGGAGAGGCATATTTTCCATCCACGCAGGTGGTACACAGGTGAGCTGAGAGAGACGTATTCTCCATCGACGCAGGTGGTACACAGGTGAGTTGAGAGAGGCGTATTCTCTGTCCACACAGGTGGTACACAGGTGAGTTGAGAGAGGCGTATTCTCCGTCCACACAGGTGGTACACAGGTGAGTTGAAAGAAATGTATTCTCCGTCCACGCAGGTGGTACACAGGTGAGCTGAGAGAGGCGTATTCTCTGTCCACACAGATGGTACACAGGTGAGCTGAGAGAGGCGTATTCTCCGTCCACACAGATGGTACACAGGTGAGCTGAGAGAGGCGTATTCTCCATCCACACAGATGGTACACAGGTGAGCTGAGAGAGGCGTATTCTCCATCCACACAGATGGTACACAGGTGAGCTGAGAGAGGCGTATTCTCCGTCCACACAGATGGTACACAGGTGAGCTGAGAGAGGCGTATTTTCCATCCACACAGATGGTACACAGGTGAGCTGAGAGAGGCGTATTCTCCATCCACACAGGTGGTACACAGGTGAGTTGGGAGAGACGTATTCTCCGTCCACACAGGTGGTACACAGGTGAGCTGAGAGAGGCATATTCTCCGTCCACACAGGTGGTACACAGGTGAGCTGAGAGAGGCGTATTCTCTGTCCACACAGGTGGTACACAGGTGAGCTGAGAGAGGCGTATTCTCCGTCCACACAGGTGGTACACAGGTGAGCTGAGAGAGACGTATTCTCCGTCCACACAGGTGGTACACAGGTGAGCTGAGAGAGACGTATTCTCCGTCCACACAGGTGGTACACAGGTGAGCTGAGAGAGACGTATTCAGGTGAGCTGCGGTCACATTTCAACTGCCGCAAAATGGAAACTTCCAAAAGCAGACGTGAGGCGACAGTTACAAAGGAATTGGACCAACTTTCATGTGGAAACTTGCAAAAATATTCCCAGAATTCGGTGAGACGCCAAATTCTCACCTCCGTCTCCAGGAAGCGCCTTAGGGCCCGCTTTTTTTTGATGCTCTTGCGCCGGACAGAGACCGCCACGCTGAGCACAACGATGACCGCCACGAACATGCCCCCGATGACTCCGGCAGCGATGAGTGGAGTCCTGCAGAGAGGAAAAGAAAGAGTGGGAGGGGAGGGAATGGATGGACAGAAAGAAAGAAGTTAAGTAGGGAAGGTACTTCAATTAAGCTTTCTGAAGAAAGGTAAGTAGGGAAAGTACAGCAATTAACCTTTCCGGAAGGAATTAAACACGTCAATCTTGTGGCCAGCTACAGCACCAGATCTCAGCGCGGCCCACACTCTTGAATTCAAATTGTGACTATGCTGGTGCCGTACCATCACCCAGGGAAAAGGGTTTCAGTTGGTAGATGTTTCCCCAGCTCATCATTAAGATCGGTCACCTCCGGTCAATGGGCTGCCTGCGGTCAGCCTGCGGGAGCTGCAGAAGCAGCGCGGTTCACGGGCGCAGCGACAGCCTGACAGCGCTCACCGCGTCTAAAGAGGACGTGGCTTACAAACTATATTGCGGTGAAAGGTTGAGTAAGCGAGCCGTTTAAAGGGTCTCCGTGTGTTTGTTGAGAAAGGCTGATCGCTATAGAGGTGCGAGCCGCAGAGGGGCAGTTGGGCGGGGGGAGGGCCGAGGCGAAGCCCCGCACGAGCCCGTCGGTCAGCGTTTCAAAGTGGGAGCTGTTATTAGCGAGGCGTGCGTCTTTTCATCAGCCCGAGCCGCACTTCTTCGCTCTTCAACAGAGGGCTGATTTAACCGCCGCGGAGACACTCCACTCCAGTGTCGCGGTTTAAACCCGGGGAAATCAGGCCAGCCAAATAAGAGCGGGAGATACGGCCGATCTCATTACACGTAATCACGCTCAACTCGTTTTGGCTCGGAGTTTTGCATAAAACCAGATGAGCTCTCTGCTTTCTGCGAATCGCATTCATTTAACGTAAAGAGGAGAAGCAGAGCTGGGGGGTTCTTCGCATATAATATTGCAGAAAGAGTCGTACTCGCAAACGCACAGGACCGCTCATGTACACAAAAGTCTTATTTACTGTTGACCGTGCGTAAATAATGAAGGTTTCAGCCTTCACAAAACTTGGAAGATTAATCGAATGGAAAACAACACCAGCGTGTTACAAATATTAAACATCCTTCGCGTCGGATTTTTCAATCAAGTCAACCCATAATGTATCACTGATTCCAGTGGGGGATCACCATCCACCTTGGCTACTATAAATAATGGTTTAGTTTGGCAGTTTGTAACAGGGTATCATTATTAACCATTGTTATCTGTTTACTCCATATTACATAATAAATCTACAGTCAATAAAGAGGCACACGCTAATGGTTTTATAACTTGAGTAAGTCGTTATGATAAAATACAGTATCTGCGCAAAACAGATAGACCAGCCTGGACCCTCAGAGTCCAAAGTAAATAAATCACTGGGATAAAGTACATATAATGTAGTTGCTACTGTAGCTAATGGTAATGATGTAGCATCCCAGACTGATTCCAGATCAGTGTGTGCCAGGTTGATAAAGTACTAACCCACTGTTGAGCTTATGAAGGTTGCTGGTCTGAGACCAGCACTCAGCAGGCTTCCCTACAATGATCTCGCAGCGAGTGAGCACGCCTATATCTTCTCTGATAGGGCAGGGCTCGCGTCAGTACCAGCGCAGTCATCGGCCATCCGGACCCGCGCACAGCCGGGTGTGGAGAACGCACTTCGCGTTTCATACCTACGCCTTTATCGGCTCCCCCGGCTCCCAGTGTCCTCACCTCACCACATCCCGCACTTCCATCTGGAGCTGAAGTCTCTCATTGGCCTAATCACGTTCACACGCGCGCTCAGGGGGGCTGTACACTCGTCTATAAATGACCAAGTACGGTCTCGGCCTCTGCGGCTAAATGATTGGGCCGGGCCTGCCCCGTATACGTGTGTCTTTTTAATATTGCCTTCGCTTCGATTTTCTTTAGCGCAGCTCACCGCGGTCCCTTGTCCTATTAATCCCAAATTAATTTGCCGCGTTTCCACCAGGCCCGGCCGTCTCCGCGGCTTTGTGTTTGTTAAAAGCCATTTTGTGTAAATTGCCAGAGCCGATACAACCCCCCGCCCTTCGCCCGTTCCCTGGGGGAATGAGGCAAACTCCGGTGGCTGTATAAGGGGGTCCGCAAATATTCAGCCATCGGTGAGTGCAATTAATCAAGACCAACCTGTTCCCTTTCTCCCCTGCTGACTGCATTATTGCTCCGTCTCTGGACTCACACTGTGATTACACGGACAGGAATGACAGTGGCTTTCACACTGTCCACTCACCGCTGCAGGCGCAGACTGACTGTACAGTCCCGTATGCACACCACCTCGCCCCCGATAGCAGGTGTAGACTGACTGTTATATGCAGACCACCCATGGCTAGGAACAGATGGAGACTGATTGTTCAGTCTGTATTCAAAGTACACCACCTTTGATCAAGAAAAGCTTTATCCTGTTGAAGCTGTACGTAACAAGACGTTATTCAATAAATTCAATAAGAAAACCTTATTACGACGTTGACGTAATGTTTGTGCACAATGCAAGAAATAACATCATCCACATCATATGGCGTGGAATATGTATGTATATGTGTGTGTTTTAAAAAGTGTGTGTGTTGGTATTTGAGTATACTTACATGTGTGTAAGAATCTCTGAGTATGAATGCGTTTAATAAATTATTAAAAGGTTTAGTGCAACCTGATTCTCCTGGACTACAGATCACTAATCGCTGTTTCCTGCAACTGAAATACATCAGGGCACCAACAATAGTGCAACGTGAAGCTTCTGAGTCTAAACAACCAAAACCTGCTCAAAACCAGCAAGGCAACCCAATGAGGATTAAACTGAGACCGTACATAACAGTGAAAGAGCAGAGGTCTGCTCCAACAATGCCACAATAACAACAGCAGAAAAACAACAACAAAAAACACCAACGGCATGTTTGTCCATTCAGCACCCTGAGAGCTCCAAAGCCAGGCCAGGCCCGGCCAGGCCAGGCAACGACCCGCAGAGAGCTTGGCTCCCTCTCTCCGCAGAGAGCTTGGCTCCCTCTCTCCGCAGAGAGCTTGGCTCCCTCTCTCCGCAGAGAGCTTGGCTCCCTCTCTCCGCCAGAGTTCTGTCCACACGTGCAGAACAGCGTCCTGCTGCCAGAGAGGCCTTTTACACCATCGATCCCTGACTGATAGTGAAGCACCTGGAATCTACTGAGTGCCAGAACCCACGGAGCGAGAGACTCTGATGGAGAAGGGTGTGGACGACACAACAAAATAATCCATTATGAATAAATTACAGAGATAGATAGAGAGAGAGAGAGAGAGAGAGAGAGAGATTAAATTATATGTATACTGTATATGTATAACTTCAGTGAATCTGTATATTAATGGGATGTTAGTTCCTAAGCTTAAATTCAAAACATTCTGGCATTGTGTATGGATCCACAGATTTTCCTGGCACTGAAATGTGAAACTGATGGATTTAGTATTTTTTTCTTGTTTTAATTAGCCTGCTAGCAATGGTGAGAACACGTTTAGTATGTTGTTGATTAGTTGCCAGTATAAAAGCCCCACTACTGCACTGTATTACTGTAGACTATAAAGTTCTTCTCTCATAATACTGCCTGAATTAACCATAAAACCAAAAATCTGCATGTCAATTCTTCTTAAGCAGCCTGTTCTGCTGTTGCTCAAATGGGCTAACTGACAATCCGATGATGCCACACGTTCATGATTTTATTATTTTAAATTTCCGTTGTTGCTCTACGATACCCAGCATACCACAAAATCAATCAAGAAATAGTGAACAGACCATAAACTGCTGCTTTGCAATGGTCACGTCAGTCTCCAGAGTTGAACCTGATTGAAATTAATTTTATTTTTTTTATTGAAGAGAGCAGTCCATAAGTGCACACCAAAGTATCTGAAGGATCTTGAACTTTCTGCCAGGTGGAGGGAGGGTGAAAAAGAGGTGTAGCGATTGGAAGATAATACCTGTCCATCATCCCCATGCAGTCTTGGATCCTGGGTCCGGTGCACCTGAGAGTAAGAAAGGACCCGCTTATTAAAAACGAACCATAAGCGGCGAGACATGCGGCGCAGTCCGGAGTTACCCTCCCCGCTTTCTCCCTGTCTGAATAAAGTAAAATACATGAGCCTCTCTCTCCTTTCAACAATAAACACACACACACACGCACACACACTCACAAACACAAACACATGCAATCACACACACACAGACTGAGCCACAAACTGAGGACTGGACCGATATAGATCTTGTCGCCATCTGTAAGGGTCCCAGATGCAGGCGCTTCTGAGTGGAGCGTGGATATCACAGAGCACGACACAGAGGATCACACGGTTCAGGACGGTAACCGGGGGGTGACCACTGTCGCCGTGAATATGAAAGGGCCTGATGGGTGTGTCCCAAGAGGGCTGAGGTACTGTAAGCTCTTTGATGACAGCAGAGGAAAGATGAGAGTGAAGTCAATATTATCTCAACCACCACCCCTCCTCAACTCTCTCTCCTCTGTCCATGAATGAACTCCCTCTCTCTATTTTCTCTCTACTCACAGCGGGAGGCTGGGAACCTCGCTGTATGGATCTGTGTCTTTGATCGGCTACAGAGGAAGACCGGAACAAGGTTCTGTATTCTAGACAGTGGGACATCACGAGAGACTGCACTGTATTTGCACTGAACCAGGGTAGTGCTGGCTGGAGCAAATTAGCAAGTTAAAAAAATAAGAGTAAATGTCTGAGCAATATGTGAGTGGATCCAGCTGCAGAAAACAGTGTTCGTCTCATCCTGACCTTTAGTTGACTCTCACATGTGGACTGGCTGTATTAGATATCCTAGAAAGGAGATGAAAACGGGACATTGCCTTCCCACAAAATGCTGTCACCACTGAAATGCAATTAATCTACAGGAAATACACTGTTAGTGGAAAACAAAAAGAGTCTGGCAAACAAGTCCAACAGTATAACATGCCACCCACAGAACACACACTCACACACACTCACATCACTCACACAGAACACACACTCACACACACTCACACAGAACACATCACTCATTCACTCAACCAAACACAAACTCGCCGTCTCATACACAAACCTACACACACATTCACTTACATGCATATATGAATGCACAGGCATACACAGGTACGCACAAACATTTTCCCGCCAAAACACACCAACGCAAATGAGAGAGGCACGCATGAACGTACACACACACACACACAGACACACACACACACGCATGCACCCCCTCTGACTTACCCCTGGGTGCAGTTAGAGTGGCAGGGGTGGCATTCCTTGTTGGCTTCCGCATATTTGAAGATGAAGCTATGCGCCCCCTGTAGGCCATCCGGACACTTCTCCACGCAGTTGGGGCCATCTTTGAAATGCAGGCACTTCTCACAGTGATCAGGGCCCTGTTACACAGTCAGACCGGGGGAGAGGACGAGGGAAAACCATGAAGGCCATTACCCATAATCCTTAGAGCAGAGGGTAATACACAGGAAGTGGGAGAAGTGGAAATGCGCAGACTGTTCTATCCATGGGCATCAGGACTGGTGGCCCAATGAAGACTGACTGAGCCACACACATTCAAACATTCAGAGATTGCAATGCAGAGACATAGACACATGCACTGCATATGAAAAAGAAAAAAAAAAAATGTGTTTCTAAGTAGCCCATGTGCCGAAGTTACAAGCAAAGTTTGTTAGGAAACAGCACTGCACACATTGACAAACCCACGAAGACCCATAAGAAGACCACAAATGTGCCTGTGTTAAAATCTGACAGATCACGCGATTTGACTGTCACACTGGTTATATTCATGTCAAAATTCTTAAGAAAATACAGTTATATAGTAATATAATTTCAGTCCCAGTCCAAACTTAACTTGGATTCCACTGATTATGTCTCAATAAAGACCCAAAAGAATGCCCAAATATATAGCAGTTCTGATTGATAAACAGTTAAAAATAGTATTGTAAAAATCTCTTATTAAGTATATATTTAGTTAACCATGTGTTCCATACTGTTCCAGCGTAAATTACAGCTTAATCTGTAAAATTACAGCTTCAACACCAAACAAATGTGTCACTGTCCAAATACTTTTGGACTGCACTGTACATAGTATAACACAAATACAACACAAATGACAGATGTTCAGTTATGAAGATTGATTGTGTATATGTGTGGGTGTTAGTCTGCTGTGATTACTCCCGTGTGATGTGCTAATTTCACTCAGAGGCTGGCAAAGTTATTTTGAATGATGATGAATAGCCTCTTCCACGGGTATGAATCGACAGCCTTTTCCATCCCTTCCACAAGGGCAATACCCAAAATGCAGTGGGAGCTGACCCCGCACGTCAAGGGTCCAGTCAGGCTAAGCATGCATCCCTGCCCTTTACTGACAAAACCGATCCCGCTTTGACCCGCTCTCACCTCATAGTCACAAAGCACCCATGGGCCAGTCATAAAGTTTATTTATACAAGTGTCAGATCCCACAAATAGGGGTCTAACGGACCCTCGTAAAAATGTTGCAAGAATGGCAGTCTCATCATGAGTTTCTCACCGACTCATCTTAAAAATATGCCACTTTTCACATTTCTCCTCTAAAAGTTATATACCACTGTCCACATTTCAAAAATATACCCCTATTCATGTTTAAGAGACACAGCTCACAGCTCAGGGGGACCTTGATCATACGTTCATAAGTTCAGCCCAACCTCGGAGGGTATATGTCCATCAAACACTAACGGCGTCTGGGACAGAAGGGGCCGGCTCGGCGTGGTGCCGATTTTCAGAACACTTACGGGAGAAACGTATTTGTTGAGTGAGAGAATTAGAAAATAAAAAAAAGTCTGGCATTCCGTTCAGTATTATTCATTCATATACACTTAGTATCTCTATCTTTGACAAAGGCAGTAAATCAATTAGCAGGGTAATTGACAGTCCATCTGCGTGAGGGAAAAGCATCGCTGGAGCATATGGTCAGACTAGAATGAGCGAAATCAGACTCAGGTCCCGTGGTGAAATTCAGTTATCCTTTCCCCCGAGCTGGCATGACGGGAGACCAGAACTCAATCTCCCATGGCATAGCCATCTCTTACAAGCACCGCCCTTATGGGAAAAAAAATACTGCAGTATATTTAAAATATATTGTGAAGATAATTTTAATATATTTACAATATACTGCAGTATATTCTTTTTCCATAAGGGGCAGGTGCCACAGGAAGTGCTTCAAATTCAGACTCAGGAGCCTTGTTCCCACAATGCACTCTGCCTCAGCTACTGTATATGCTACTGCATGGTATGTACAATAAATAAATAAATACGTGTAGTTTATCATTAGATTACCCACCATAAAATAAAAAACAAACATAGTGCTTTGCTACTATAAGGAAACTACTATAGATGTTCATTTTAATTAAATTGAAATTAAAAACTACAAAAACATAGACAAAAATCAGGTATGTTGGCGGGAAAATTTGGAAAAAAATGTAAAGACATTCTCATTTCAAGGTAAATTATACTGTATACTGAATTATTTTCTTTCAAGGAAATACAATTTGCAGAGCTAATGCTCCATCTATTACTTTATTGCTATTGATGGGTCAAGGTCGCCAAGGTCGTTCTGGACGGTGAAAGGAGGCATGGATTGTAACTAACTGTGACAGCAGCAGTGTGCACAGTTTAAGCAGCTGGCCAGTCGTTTCGTTATGATGGTGTTAACGCATGCAGACATTGCAGGAAGATTGATCGTTTCAGAAGGATTTCACATGGGCCATAGTAAAGCGGGTGGAGGCTGCCATTTTGGCCCTCTCCCAGGGAGCCAAAATGGCAGCCTCCACCCGCTTTACTACGGCAGTCCCTGGGAAAGAGCCAAAATGGGTGCCAGACTTCTTCTGTCATGTAAACTGCTGTGTAGGTGTACAAATTATATAAACTCTTCACCATCATGAATTCCAATCTGTTCTTGTTGAGAGCCAGCCAACGTGCTGTCAGAAGCCAGCCAAGAGCATCAAACACTGCCTGAGCTAATATCCCTTAATAACAATGAGCTCATTTTCTCCCAAAACTCAAACGTTTCACCGTGCTGACTTCAACCTGTCTCAAATAATCACAACACGGAGCAGTTTAGAGGCACATGTTCCTTACTGCTTGAATAATAGTTCTATAGATCTCTCACTGCATCACTTGGTGAGCTGATTAATGTCTCTCTGCAGAGCAGCTGTACCTTGGAAAATCCAGGTTCAGAAAGTAAAAGTCCGCCCCAGTATTTTGTTCCAATCACCTGGATTTGCCAATTAGCACAATTCTTCAGCCAGGAGGTAGGCCTTTATTTGTTTCATTTTTCATAATTTTGGCTTACAGCTCCAGAAAACCCCCAAAACAGTATTTCAAGAAATTTGAATAGTGTGTCGAAAATCAGCATTTACTTCAGTTATTTCAGAGAATGAATGTTTTAGACTGAGTGTCACACTCTAATCATCTAATTTACTCAAAACACCTGCAAAGTTTATCTCAGTTTGGTTCAGTATGGGGAAGACTGCAGACTTGACAATTGGCCAGAAGACCATCATTGACACCCTCCAGAAGATGGGTAAGCCACAAAAGGTAATCGCTAAGGAGGCTGGCTGTTCATAGAATACAGTGTCCAAGCATATCAATAGAACGTTTAGTGGAAGGGAAAAATGTGGCAGGAGGAGGTGCACAAGCAAAAGAGATGACCGTAGGCTTCAGCGGATTGTCAAGCAAAGACGATTCCAAAATTTGGCGAAGATACAGAGGGAGTGGACTGAGGCTGGAGTCAGTGCTTCAAAAACCACCACGTACAGACGTATCCGGGACATGGGCTACAACTGTCGGATTCCTCGAGTCAAGCCACTCCACTCATTCTCTGAAATAACTGAAGTAAATGCTGATTTTCGACACACTATTCTAATTTCTTGAAATACTGTTTTGGGGGTTTTCTGGAGCTGTAAGCCAAAATTATGAAAAATGAAACAAATAAAGGCTAGAAATATTTCACTTTGTGTGTAATGAATCTATAATCTATGAAAGTTTCACTTTTTGAATGGAATTATGGGAAAAAAAACAACTTTTCCATGATATTCTAATTTTTTGGAAAGGATCTGTATATCTTAATACAACAGATGTTCTTGGAGAGCCACAGGCTGGATATGCTTGTAGCTAATTAATAATTAAGGCAGGTGATAACAATATTAATCTACCTCACATGTTTGTTGGGGTCTGAATGTGTTGCTGATTTTAAAATGGAAACAGCACCAGCAGTGGATCTCCAGGACCAAGTTTGGGGATCAATTTTGCAAGGATAGGTGGACATGGTGTTGCGGTTCTGAGATAAACTTACCGGGCCATGGCATGTGAACATGTCATCCTCCGCCTTCTCACACTGAGGGTCACATTCCAGGCAGACGGACCCGTTAGCAAACTCACGAATATCCCTAAACAATAGGGAGAGGGAGCGAGAGTCATTTACCATACAACCTGAATGAATACGTAAAAGAAGGCTCATTTATGTTCCGCTGGTATTTTAATGTCATTTCCCTGTCCCCCTTGTTCCATTTATTTTTCATTTCAAATTATGGCAACATGACTGTGAAGCTGTCATGCCGATAAAGCAAACTAGAATTGAATTGAAACTAGGAGAGGGAAGGACTAGGGAGGGAGAGGGAGAAGTAGAGGGAGGGAGAGTAAAAGACTGCAAAAGAGCAAAATCAATATCCGTATCTTCATTTCCAGCTCCTTCCAGCTTGGTGACCTGTGTATTGGGTAAAGGGAACTGACCGGTCATCTGTGCTGCAGGAGAAAGCAGTATAACTTATTCGGCTCTCTGTAAGGCGATGGTGCGGGCGGGGGGTAGGGTATTGTGACTGATACAGGAATAAAGGATTCCCTTTAGTTTAACTATTTACTTTGGCCCTTTTGAGGCAATTTCCTCCTGGTTTCTACTAGTTTTATTTAAATGTCAATATCTAAAAAAATATTCCCTGCACATCCATGGTTTTAAGTTCGAACTGAAGAAGAAGCTGTATCATTCAGACATTTGCTACAGAATACATTTATTTCAGAATAGTCACATACAGTATATATATAATAACCATAACATACGTCGCCTAATGTATTTAAATACGTTTAAAAAAGAACGTACAAAAGCGCGTGTGTATTCACACAAGTACAGCAACGTATTTCAGCCCTCAGTGCGAGGGGTGGTCACTGCGGAAATGTCGAGTGTACAGGACTTTGGCGAAATATAACAAGATAAACTCTTCAGGGTTCATGAGAAAACAGCTGTAGCTGAATATACTGGTAAGTACTTGGTTTGTTAAACATATTTATACGAGAGATTTTGGAGCAAAAAATGTGGTGTCTTCTAAACCGAAAGTGCATCAGGTACTGTATATAGTACAGTAAGCAAGGGAAAATGGCGAATACTCATTTGTACAACGTTTTAAAAAAATATTATTGTTTCTATACGTGAACATGATTTTCTTAGCGTGTATAAACGGTGCATTTGATGCATTTTACAGTCTGTGGCTGTAGCCAGAGGAGGGTCCTAAGTGCTGTGGGCTACTAATAGCACCCTCCTAATTTATTGCACGGCAGTGTAACTGGAGAAGCTGAGGTTTTCGCAAGAGGCTACCCTTTAAAAAAATACTGTGTCAAAATTTTTCGGGGTTTTCTTAAAGCTGTAGTTTATAATTTCAGATGAACATGAATACTGTAATTGAGACGGATACGTCTCAACCACTAGGGGTGAAGTTTATAGGGTTAATAAAATGGGACTTGAATTGATAAAATATAAATATAAATATATATACGTATATCTATATATGTGACAGCATGCCTATGGATGCTTGGACAGTAGCAGTTTTCTATGCTCTATGACTCCCGAGACAATCTTCTCAAATAATGGGAAAAGTGCAAAAGTGTAAATCCAAAGGCACTGCGGTGAGCCATGCTCTAATAGCTCTCTACCTCTGGTGGTTAAAATCCACAGGTGCAAAGGATTCAAATATGTTTTGAGTAACCGGAACATCTTAGCCTTAGACAGTCTGATATGATCCAATCGGAACGTTTAATCTCTGGGTGCTTTGATGCGTTCGATTCAGTCACTCGCTCATTGGGAAGTTCCACGTAAGAACAAAAGTAAGACAAATTAAAGAAAGGTTTTGTGAATGAGGCCCAATCAGTGCAGACAGGAAATGGACAATCTCTGAACATAAAGCAGCGACAAGGTTTTCTGCCAATTAAGAGATTAATTGTGCAAATGTAGTCAAAATGCTAGTTCTATATAATTTCACAATTTCAGTTTAAGGCTAATCTTGAGGGGGTTCCGCAGTCGTGAATTAGCTAAAATATTGTTGTGAATTAATGTGTGGAATTGCTTTTTCATGAATTCCCTGTATCAATTGAGAAAAATGTAATTATACAAATGAATTGCTTTAATTTCTGAACTCAGCATGCTCAGAAACCCCAAGGTGAATTTTTCCTGCAAGACTGGAGTGAACTGACCACCTACTAATTAGCAATGGAAAGACTCCTCAGAGAAAGGTAGCAGTTAACTCTGAGGCAAAAGGAAAATGCATTTACTCATACACACATACATACACATGCAGTCCTATCACCCAATAAACAAGCCAATAAAAACAACTCTTCCAATCAGATACCATAGTGCAAGGGTCATTTCTGCTCCCAACAGCTGATCAAAAACCAGTGTGAAAAACCTTTACCCATGATGCTTTGATTTAAACTGAAAACTGCTGATCTGGTTGCGTTAATTAACACCCCCCATCCCAGGAAGAACAAGGCTTGTTTTTGCTCATAAAAAGGGCCTAAAACTGCCTGATATACCAATGCAGTCGGATGTATCAGGCATCTCCTGCTGAGGTGCGGGCAGGTCTGCCAATCATGTAAAGATGACAAGTGTGCAGCAATGTTTTTCATTGAGTGGGAGAGACCTGGTACCAGCTCCCAAATACAACAGTGACCTGTTGATACAGACAATAACCACATCATGGGTTTAAGTTTTAAAAAGGGCTCCCAGGTGAGAATTCAAATAATCTACCATGCATGTAAAATAAGGAAAAAAAAAATATATATATATATATATATATATTCATACAGGGCAGTAAATCCTCATGCAGGATACGCAGCAAATCTGCATATATTCCATTACAAACTCTATGTAGAACAACTCTGTGATGTAAATCTTATGTACTGCATATGTGTACATATGGATCAAGAGATGAGCGGAATAGGCCTTTGAAATTGCAATGCATGTATGCTGTATTTCAGAACGAAATGACAAAACCACAAACTTATATCTATTCCAGTCAGCCATTTATTATACTTGAGTCAACAAAACCAAACAGACAGCAAAATAAATAAAGCCTTATGCATATTAAAAGCATAATTTATCTTACTTTTTAATGACAGAAAATAGAAGGAAATTGCTTTGCCCCATGGGTAATGGAACATTTACTCACTTTGATTCAAGCTGTGCGGCTTTACTGGTGGCGTTTCAGAGCCTGCCTCTGTGGCATTCTGCCAGTTTCATTTATAAAATCATAAACCAAGAGCCAAAAACAAAAGAACAAAAAGCCGTTTTTTGTGTTTCATTCCCATTAATCTGTTTGCTTTCAGCATAATAAAGAAATAAAGAAATATAGTCACAACACACCACATCTGACAAAAAAACAAGAAGATATCTGATCAAAAACAAAGGGAAAAAAATCATCTTCAATACCAATATGCCGGAGTGTATCATGTGACCACGGTGGCAATTTTTTACTCAGAGTCTCTGCACCCAGCAACACAGCAACATAACAAGCAGCTCCCGGACGGCCACCCTCTTCCTGTTTGCACGTGTTTCAGAGCAGGAACGAGGCCCGAGAGCGCCACCAGCAGGTGGGAACGTGGCGCAGGCTCCATTCTTCATTAGCGTGTGAAGTGCGGGTGACAGCGGGGAGGCTAATGCCTCCCCGGGCTGAGGAGGCCCAGCCTCGCTCTGAGGCCCCTTGCTAATCGGAGATCCGCGAAGACGCTACGAAGAGCGTGCGTGGATCCTCCTTCCAGCTCGCGGAAATATGGCGCCGAATTTAAAACTTGAGGAAAAAGACAATAGCGGAAGAAGGGTTCCCTCCCGCGCTCCGAATTTCAGGAGTGGCTCCGCGCGGGGCCTTTGCTTACTGTGGGCAGCGCAACATGGGGCGGAGCATGCTGGACCTCACAAATGCTGTAATCTACTGTAATAACACGTGAAAAACACAACGGTGATGCATTTTCCCCTCCTGGCTGTGTGTGTGTGTGTGTGTGTGTGTGTGTGTGGGGTGATGCCAAATGCATTATCCTGCCTAGTCAGAGTGCAAGGGTATTCCCTGGAACCTTGTGGGTGTTCCAATTCTATAGTATTCGCTTCTTTGCTTGTTTTCTATTTAACTTGTGTTTTTGGTTATTTTATAGTTCAGAATGTATAGCTGACTGTGTGTACTATTCATGTTAATCACTAGGGATAGCTCCTACGCTGTGAGAAAGTTGTGCTCTGTCGGATCTGCTTTGTAGTCGCGTCAGTGACCTTCAGCATGCACTTATTGTACGTCGCCTTGGATAAATGTTTGCGATGCTAGCAACGGGCAGTCATGGGGCAGGGGTTTGGTATGCGATGCTTACCCTTCATAAAGGTTGCAGGAGTCCACGCAAGTGTGCCCCCTGTTGTAGAAGCGGCAGGACAGACACTGGTCTCCTCCGGGACCCCAGCAGCCCCCGTCAGAACATAGCGGGTCACACACCATTTGCTCCTGGGCTGTAGGTCAGCGAGGCAGAAACATTACTGCACAGGCTTTTATAAATAGTCTCTATTGAAGCAGTATATCATGGAGCAAAGGGGATTAAAAGGTTAATTACACCAGGATGAGAAACAGGAGTACTGTAAGACATAATGCTCGCATAAGTTCAATATCTACAAAGATTATATGAGGATATGGTTGTTTTCACTTTCGATTAATTTCAATTTAAAAATGGTCTTTTATAGGGATGGGAGTTAAAGGACATGGGAGACTAAATGAAGGAAGCGTAAACAGTACACAACATAATGGTTATTTATGAATGCGTACCTCCAGCAAGACAGCAAAGGGGAAGAGATGTTGCCTTATTTTCAAGCACAACCAGAAACAACAAGTCCCATCACACCCAAGCGAGGGGTGTGTCTGTGTGTATGTGCGTGTGCGTGTTTGCATGTGGATGTGTGTGTGTACATTTGTGTGTATGTGCGTGTGCGTGTTTGCATGTGGATGTGTGTGTGTACATTTGTGTGTATGTGCGTGTGCGTGTTTGCATGTGGATGTGTGTGTGTACATTTGTGTGTGTGTGTGTGTGTGTGTGTGGGTGTGGATGTGCGTGTGTGTGTACACGTGTGTGGGTGCGCACGCAAGTGTGTGCTTGTTTGTGTGTGTGTGTGTGGGTGTGGATGTGCGTGTGTGTACAGGTGCGTGGGTGCGCACGCAGGTGCGTGGGGTGCGCACGCAAGTGTGTGCGTGTTTGTGTGTGTGCGTGTGTGTGTGTGTGTCTGCATGCATATGTGTGGGGAGAGTGTAGGTTATTGTGTTGACTCACTGCACTCTTTGGGGTTGCGGTTGTTGCGGATCAGGACCTTCTGGCCGTTGGTGCGGAACAGGCTGGTCCAGTTGACGGTGTTGTAGTAGCACAGCTGACTGTTGTTGGTGATGTAGATGTTGCCGGCGCTGATCTCACTCAGGGACTGCAAGTGCAGTGAAGAGATCCACTGCTGCTTGAGGATCAGGAGGGAGATACCACTGCAGGGGGGGTTAAGAGGTTCAGGAACAAGAGACAGTTTTACAAGATGGCGGAGGGGAGTGCAAGAGACCTCGTTAACTAAGGCCTGCGCTGTGCTATATAAACGCCGTTTAACAAATTAGTCTCTGGTTCCCTTCGGATCATTCGAGATCTGTTAACGGTTATTATAAACAGCATTTCGCTCAAAGCGATGTGATGCTTTCACTATATACAGCATCAGACCGGATGTGTCTTGGAGATGGGAAAAATGGAACGGCTCCCCTTCGTGATGGCCACAGGGGGAGGTCACGTCCTGCCTGTAGAAGCAGACCATTCCCTGGCTGATTGAGAGACTCACCTGTAGAGTGACCTCCCTCCAATGGTGGCCAGGTTTGAGAAGACACTGAGATCCGTTATATTCTCTGGCCAGGACTGGATATTCAGGAAGCCTGGGGTGGAGGAAGGGAAGGCAGTACAAAACAGGGCAGGGATCGAATCACAGGGAGGTTAGGATGAGGATACCATCACATTCAAGATCACAGTTCACACTGGGAATGAAAACAGACGCTCCCCACAGAGTGTGGCGAGCCATTTAATAAAAAAAAGTTGAACCTGCAAGTGAATTTAAAATACACATTTTTTTTAAGTGACTTTAACCCTGATTACTTGACAGCCTGTGTTCACAAGGACAAATTCATTAGCACAGCTGAAATGTGTATACTTTAGTGACACTGTTGATTTTATGGATACTCTATTTGTAGGTAAAATCATGAACAGGGAAAATACCACCATAGGCCTCATTCACGAAACGTGTACGAGCAAATTTGAACATTTGCCACAGACATTTCATTTTTTTAGTTTTAGTACTATCAATATCAACATGTGTTGCACACCTGACATATACACAGAAGAGGTTTCTATTTAGAATGCTTTATTATTTATGCAGCATGGAATATATTTACAGCATGTTTATCAATACAATTATAGGCCTAAATAGGCTATTGCAAAGATCATTCTTACTTGCAAGATTGTATACAGTAGCTTGTATAGACACACACACACACACACACACACACACACACACACATCACACACACACATATATATATATATATATATATATATATGCTTTAGTAGATACACCTATCTCGTACTGGGTAGAACACTTTTAGGATAATAGTGCATTATCCTGATGGAAGTATACATTTGAAAAAGGGTAAACTGTGGCCCTAAAGGGATGCACATGGTCAGAAACAATGCTTGGGCATGTTGTGGCATGCAAATTATGCTCAATTGGTATTAAGGGGCCTAATGTGCACCAGGAAACCATTCCCCACAGCACTACAATACCACCACCAGCAGGCAGCCCCACACCTCTCTCATTAGAACTGCTGTTCACATTATGTTTTTTTGTTTATCACACCGTTCTCTGTAGACTGTAGTACATGAAAATCCCAGGAGGGCAGCTGTTTCTTAGATGCTGAAACCACCACGTCTGGCACGAACAATCATACCACGGTAAAAGCAGCTTAGATCTCACACAGGGCAATACAGTAATATGAATGCATGCAAATGAGAGATCACAGAATTTCTCACCAGTGATCTCTCTGACGGTGCGGAACACATTCAGCTTCTCTGGGTCCAGGGCTTCTATTCCATGATACACATCCCTGAGAGAGAGAGGGAGAGGGAGAGGGAGAGGGAGGGAGGGAGGGAGGGAGAGAGAAAGAGAGGGAGGGAGGGAGAGAGGGAGGGAGGGAGAGAGAGAGAAAGAGAGAGTGAGAGGGGGAGAGAGAGAGAGGGGGAGAGAGAGAGAGAAAGAGAGAGGGAGAGGGGGAGAGAGAGAAAGAGAGAGTGAGAGGGGGAGAGAGAGAGAGAGTGAGAGGGGGAGAGAGAGAGAATGA
The DNA here is from genome assembly GCA_029718625.1 of Synaphobranchus kaupii. NCBI lineage: Eukaryota > Metazoa > Chordata > Actinopteri > Anguilliformes > Synaphobranchidae > Synaphobranchus > Synaphobranchus kaupii. The sequence continues at coordinate 59,417,106 of CM056384.1, read as the reverse complement.
AAAAGGGAGAGAGTGAGAGGGGGAGAGAGAGAGAAAGAGAGAGTGAGAGGGGGGAGAGCGAGAGAGGGGGGAGAGAGAGAGATATTTTAGATTTTTATGGCACCTTTATTTAACAATGCAAATAATATTTACAGAACAAACTAAAATACTATAACTTCCATTTCATCACAAGGTTTTAAAAGGAAGATAAAGGGACAATATGCCAAGAGAGTAAAAAATTAATAAATAGTAACACCACAATAAAACCAATATGAAACTATAAAACCAGAAAGAGAGATGGTTGGTTTAGGATTCTGTGGAGCCCCTAGTTTGGCTCTGCTCATTGATCTGTCTCTAGATTTGTACCAGCGCACAGAACAGAACAACCACTCAAATTGCTGTATGAGTGCTCTGCCAGATATAAGGATTGGCTTTAAGAGGCATCTTCTGGAGGGCGCTCACAATTGACGAAAAATAAATAAACTGCAACTTCACGCGGTGGTCAGAGAGTATAAGTGTAAAAGTGAGAGTGTAAAAATCCATCCTGGTCTTAATTTCCAGCTCCTTGCGCTCGGTGACCTGTGTGTTGCGTAATGGGAAGTGACTGGCTCTTCCTGCTGCAGGGGATGACACTGACTCTCATGTGTGGCACCGCGCGGCGGGAACGCTAACAGCTTACTGTCTCCCTGGGGAATGCATGGGCAGTGAATGCCATTAACCCACAGGCTGAAACAGCCCTGCTGTAAGACATACTCAGGCACAGGGCCGCCCTCTGTCATGTACAGTGTCTTCCACACTGTGCCCTAAACATGCTCAGGAGAAACTCCTGCTCAGACCCTTATCTGATAACATACATGATACATGTGTATTTGCCAGCCACTGTCTGAGGAACAGTGAGCAGATAATGTAGCCGCAGCAGAAGGCACAGTGGTCACACTGGTGATAGCTGATAGTGTTTCTTCTTATAATAATGCACTGGACCCTCGGACATTTCCGTGTTGTTATGTACTGTAGTTCCACAAAGTGTTGTTGTTATGTCGGTTTTAAATGTTGCACATGTTTGCGGGGTCGGCCCTGTCAGTCAACCCGCCGTCTGCCAACCCACGGGAACGCCCGGGATGATTGGGTGCCAGCCAGGCTGTTCTGTGGTTGGCGGGGCAGTGGCGAGGCAGGGCTGCCAGTTTGATGTACTGTTTGCCATGTTCTTTCTCTCTTTTTGTTGATGCTTTTTTCAATGATTGGGGAGAGTCCAAATGTGCATTGTGTTATTTTGGCATGGGCTACGGCTAACAGTAGCCGCTTTCCAAATAAACTGTGAATTAGAGATGCTACACTGGTGACAGAAGTACAACGTTTTTGTTATACAGTTATATATACTATATATATACTGCATACGTTATACAGTGCCTGGCCAAAAATAAAGTTTTGTTGGACCGCCTTTAGCTTTGATTACGGCGCACATTCGTCATGGCATTGTTTTGACAACCTCATGCAACGTCACAACATTTATTTCCGTCCAGAGTTGCATTAATTTTTGGCCGAGATCTTGTCTTGACGACGGAAGAGTCGAACCACTCCGTAAAGTCTTCTCCAGCACATCCCAAAGACTTTCAATGGGGTTAAGGTCAGGACTCTGGTGGCCACTTCATGCGTGGAAATGATTCCTCATGTTCCCCAAACCACTCTTTCACAATTTGAGCCCGATGAATCTTTGCATTGTCATCCTGGAATATTGATGGGATAACCTGGTCATTCAGTACATTAAGGTACTCTGCACTGCCCTATTCTTCATTTTATTGCTGCATAACGCTGCTGAGCCTAGACCTGACCAATTGAAGCAACCCCTGATCATAACACTGCCTCCAGAGGCTTGTACAGTGGGCACTATGCATGACTGGTGCAACGGGGACTTTTTTTTTTTTTAGCCAGGCAGTGTATTAGCTAAAAGACGAGTCTTCTGTTAGGAAGCAGACATCGCACGCTGCCTGTTAACCGGGGATATGTTGCCGAGGGGTGTGAGGATTAAACAGGAGGAGACAAGTATGGAGAAGTGACGTATGGGAGAGCATCGGACCTGGCTGAGGAGTTGCGCTCAGAGCTGCGGATCGTAAAGCCCGTCTGAGGGATATGGCTAGGAGATTGGCCACAGAGGCCAAATGTGTGACATCACCACAACGGGAAACGTCTCCTTTGCATGATGGGAAGGCAAGCGCTCGGACTGTAAGAAAACATGGCCACCAAGATTGGCTACGGAGGCCAAATGTGTGACATCACCACAACGGGAAATGTCTCCGCTGCATGATGGGAAGGCAAGTGCTCGGACTGTAAGAAAACATGGCCACGGAGGCCAAATGTGTGCAATCATCACAACAGGAAACGTCTCTGATGCATGATGGGAAGGCAAGTGCTCAGACTGTAAGCAAACATGGCCGCCCATGCCCATGTCACCCGTTTCACTTCTGACCAGGAGTCTGAGGCCATCGTGGATGCCCTGGTGGAGGGGATGATCAGCCATTTTGGGGCATCAGGGGAGATCCACAGAGGCCGGTGGAGTGACACGTGTTTGCCATCTGCTTTAATCTGTGAAAAATGTAGAGAGACCTGTGATCTTAAAGGTCAGATGATTGAGCGCTACACTGCTAATAAAGAGCTCAGAGAGTGCCTAGCGCTTCTCAAAGATAACATCCGAACCCACGAAGCCTCCAAGTCCACTACTTTTGGCAATACGGATGCAGCTAACTCCACCGGGTTGCGTGTCTCCGCGGTGGTGACCGGGGACAGAGGAAACCGGTGTGGTGTGGAGTTTCCCACACTATCCTCCCGCTGCGGAGGCTGTTATCCTTTCCTCATCCCGTCCTCCTCACCTCTCTGCCGAAGAGAATCACAGGGGTCCTGCAAGCGTGTCACCACTAAGCTCACTGGAGCAGCTGCGCCTCTCTAACCGCTCAGAGGTTATCTCACCGCCCCCCCCCCCCACCCTGCTAAACTCTGCTGCTGCTTGCTGCTGCTGCTGCCTGCCCTCGCTGCTGGCCGGCCTACACCAACGGTTAGCACAATTCATTTGCGACTCGACGTTGCTCGAATGACATTCTGCTGAAGAGTACCCTTGGGGAGGGGGTTAAAACCCTTGTAAAAAGCCGAAAAAGACACCAGGAAAAGAGTTGTCACCTCCGGCCCCATCCCCTCGCTATCGGAGGGCCGCAGACCACTTAAGGCCGCCTCCTCGCACTCCACGACTGGCTGAAGGATCTTTATATTAATGAGAACATTGTCTTCGTGACAATTTTGACTTGTTCCTGGGAATGGTCTGGCTTTCCACCCGAACCGCAGGGGAGCCAGGGTCCTCTGCATTCAGCCGGTTACGCCGAGGGCCCTAGGCACAGACAACATGATCAGCCTGCCTTATCTGCTTGCGATGCAACTATAAGTAGTCTGATCTCTGTTCCGTCAAATGTCACCTGTTGTTAAGAAAAAAAGAGTAGACGGGTAAAAATGGATACGGACACTTCTCAATGTTCGATCACTTAGTAATAAGACATTTGTTATTAATGAGCCCTTGTACGGACATAAACTAGACTGCAGGTTTATAACAGAGACCTGGTTAAATACTGACAGACCCGCTGTTCTTATTGAGACATCCCCTCCAGGATATAGTTTCAAACATTTTATAAGGCAAGGTAAAAAAATGTGGCAGGAGGATGTGTACATTTGCTGATGCCTAAAATTGTAAACGTATCTTTATATCTGTATATCTGGTGATTTTTGTTCCTTTGAGCTTCCTTTGTTCCTCATGCTATATTATTAAAATTCCAACCCCCACCGTGCATGTTATAACAATGTACAGACCCCCCCCCCCCCCCCCCCCCCCAAACAATGACTTCACAGAAATGTCTATTGTCAGTACTAAATATGATAATGTTATGATCATAGACTATTTTAATCTGCGTGTCAATAATGCGGGACGACTCTAAAGTCGCTGAGGTTTTGAAACCGTTGAGTTCTATGGATTTTATTCAACGTGTTAGTGGGCCTCACATCCGTGGCCACACATCGGAGTATAAGTATCACTCCTAGTCTAATGATTGATGTATCCCCTGTAATCCACTCTGCTATCTCTGACCACTACTGTATTTTTTCCTCTGCATTTGTATCAACGTCAGGCTGTGCCACTTAGTGTGTTGTTAAGAGACATTATATTACCTCTGAAGTTGCAAGAATTTCATTAATCATATTAATAAGATTCCCCCAAGATTCCTCCCTCCTCCTGTGATGATTTAGTTAACAATTCAATAATAAGATGATGACTACCATTGATGCTATAGCAGCAGCCTAGCTTAAGACGATTACATCTAAACAGAATCCACAGTGGAGAACTGATGATACTATTTACCTAAAGAAAAATTGTAGAAAAGCTTAGCGTAAATGGAGAAAAACTAAGCTGCAAGTCCATTATGACATTCTCAAAGAACACCACACTACTTTTAACAAGGCCATTAGAAATGCCCGACAAGCTTACTTCTCAAAACTAAAATTGAAAAATCTGAATAAACCTTGAGTGCTCTTCACAAATATTGACAGCCTTATAAATCCAGCTCTAAAACACCACTCTGACATATCCACATCAAAATGTGAGTTTGTGCAGTATTTTTTTTGCGAGACGAGATCATAAAGTCAGGTTATAAAGTTATAAAGAATAATGTGTGAACCCCTGTTTTTGGGCCCTTTCCCTTTGCTTGAAACTGCTATGAATCATTTTGCTGTAGTTGATAGAGAAATGCTCAGGAAAGAGTAATGCAATTTAAGCCCTCCACTTGCTCACTTGACCCTATCCACACCACCTTTTTTTAAGACTATGTTTAATTGTCGAGAGGATTAAGTACTGGCAATTGTAAATCATTCCCTGCTTCTTGGTAGAACCTCTCCTAAATGTAACCTTGATCCTTTAGTGCTTAACAATATTTAAATATCAAATCTTTCTTTTTTAATCTAAGTCCTTGAGAAACTAGTTTTAAACAGCTAAATTCTTATATGGTAAATTATTTTTCATATATTTCAGAAACGTCAATATCACTTTCGTGCTCACCACAGTACTGAGACAGCTCGAGTTAAAGTTGTAAATGACCCAAGAATGAATAATGAAGATAAGAAACTCGGTTTTAGACTTAAGCGCTGCTGCTTTTTTTTTTCTTCTAACATTAATATAACATGTAGAGTCCCTCACGGCTCCAATCTGGGGCCTATATTATTCAGCCTTCACATGCTGCCACTCGGAAATATTATCAGGGAATATGGGATTGATTTTCATAGCTATGCAGACGATACATAATTGTACATCTCCGTATCACCCACCGATATTAGCCCTATTGATAAACTGGTTCAATGCATTGATCATATTAACCTCTTGATGGCACGTAATTTCTTGCAATTGAACAAAGATAAGATAGAGATTCTAATTATCAGAGCAAAGGCCCAGAGAGGGATGCTGTGGACTAATTTAAAATCCCTGGCACAAAACACCAAGCCCCAGGCTAAAAATATTGGTGTGCTTTTAGATCCTGATTTGAATTTTAAAGCCCACATCAGAAATATCAGCACTGCCTTTCATCATATCTTAGAAATATTGCAAATGTGCAGCCGTTTCTCTCCCAGGCAGATACAGAGAGACTAATGCACGCTTTTATCTCTAGCAGGCTAGATAACCGCAATGCTCTCCTCTCTGGTCTCTCCAAGAAAGCTTTAGATAAACTGCAGATCATTCAAAATACAGCAGCACGTGTGCTGACCAAGACCAGAAGGAGAGCACACATTACACCTGTTATAAAGTCCCTTCATTGGTTGCCTGTTAGTTTTAGAATAGATTTTAAGATTATTTTATTGGTGTTCAAATTGCTCAATGGACTAGGACCCGATTACACTAATTTGCCATTACTGTTTACCATGTTCTTTCTCTCTTTTGTTGCTCCTTTTTTCCACGGCTAATGTGCGTTGTGACACAATTTGGCATGGGCTATGGCCAACAGTAGCCGGTTTGCAATTAAACCATGAATTCTAGATGCTACACTGGCTTGTCTGATCCTTCATAGCAGAAACGCCACAAATAGTTTAATTCCCTAAACTCACAGCCTTAGACAATACCGTATTTTTATGCTCCTGCCAATATAGCACGGCTGATATGAAATCAGATTTTTAAATGATAAAATGGTCATTTTTAAATTAGTTTGGGAATTGAAACGCACGTGAGATGTGATCTCTGGTTCAGTGTGTCTAACCGAACGCGGCTGTCGAACTGAAGGCTTGGAGCTCTCAGGACATAAGCAGTGTTAATGAATCAACACGGCGCTGCCGGGACGCCAGCTTCCGCCTCTCACCCTTTGATGCCGGTGATAAGGAACACCAGGTTGCCGTTGATCTTGGTGCAGTTGACGAACTTGTCGATGTTACTGGAGTCCACGGTCTGAGTGGCCTGCAGGCTGCCCGTGCCGATCCCGTCGCAAGCTGCAACACAGCATCGTAACACTGAACCAACACGACGTTGGCCTGCAGGCTGCCCGTGCCGATTCCCGTCGCAAGCTGCAACACAGCATCGTTTTCGCAACACTGAACCAACACGACGTTGGTCTGCGGGCAGCGCCCAACCGTGTTGCGCGTTACATTAATGGGAGGTCAAAGGCATACCACGTTGCACTGCGCCCTCTTGTACTACAGGGGGCAGCAATGAGAGCTTGTCTCTGGTTACCTCACAGGTGCTTAGCATGAAAGATGGCAGAGAGACTAAAACGATACACATGTCACAAAGCAAGTTGATGAAGAATATTTTGTCTTAGTCCCAGTTGTAGTCCATAAGGGAACTAACTGGGAACGTGTTGAGACTGGACAGTCTTAATATATCAATACAGAGCAAAGAAATTATCCTAAGGGCTTACTAAAAAGCTAACCATCAACCCAGTTTGTTTCTGTTTTTGTAGAGAAATGTGACAATATTACATTTACTGAGCTCAGCATATGCCTTTGAGTTACAAGCCCACTTCCCCTAACCATTATATTACACTGCAGGAATACATTCATTAAAGCTTATTATTCAGGCCAGCAAGGTAACTTCCTGAATAAATGTTAAACTTACTTCATAAATATGCACGAGGAAACACCTTATAGAACAGGGGTAGCTTTGCATAAAATTATTTTTCACAAATGTTTGTCACACCTGCAATTTTAGCAGAATGTTTTCTTGACCACTAAGACATTCCTAATCAATTATGCCAAGAGTATGACTCATTTACATGTAGTTTGTGAGTAAAATAGCTTATTGTGACAAGGTTAGAACAAATCCCATCGATTCCCATTTAAACCAGTGTACGACTAATACTACTACATAATGTAGCTTGAGCAGACAGAAATCCAGGAGGTTGCCTCCGGTCGCCACCCATTATTCTCTGATAATAACCTTCACAAATGATAAAATGAAAGATTCCTTTGGTACAGACAGGGTGTAAAGGAGCGGCATTATGGTGTAACATAATTGAGGATTACACAGGGTATACTGGCACCTATATAGCACAGAAGCTGCATCAGGACAGGGTTATGATACATTTTAGTGGGCTAGCGCTGAGGGGCACCTTTAGGGCAGATGTCAGTGCAGGCAATACACATCTTGACCTGGTTCTCCTCCACCTCTATTGTGCTGCTGGGACAGGCACGAACACAGGAGTTGTGGTCCACAACGAAGTTGTCTGCAAATGCAACACACACACACACACACTGGATCACATCATGTCCGAAGGCACAACATGTGTTATTACTATAGCACTGGACTCTGGACATACAGTCAACAGTGTTAAGATTTGAATAGCAGGTGCGCGCGCGCCCGTTCTTACGTGGACACTTCTTGACGCAGAAAGCTCCGTAGGTGTACTTGGCCTCGGGGTTGTGTTCCAGCTGGAAGGTGGTGGGATTGTAGACCAGGGGCTGAGGGCACTGGGTCAAGCATGCACCGCTGTCATTGAAGTTGGTGCAGGCCTGTGGAAACAGGGTCTTAGTAAAGGGACAGGCCTGTGGAAACAGGGTCTTAGTACAGGGACAGGCCTGTGGAAACAGGGTCTTAGTACAGGGACAGGCCTGTGGATACAGGGTCTTAGTAAAGGGACTGTAACGTTCCGTTCCCTTCCTGTCCGTTTTCCGGGTTTTCCTGTTTTCCCTCCGTGTCATGTTGGATTCCTTTGTCCGTGTTTTCCCTGCTGCTGCAGTCTGGGCGTCTTCCTCTGTCTTGTTCGTTTTATTGTCACTTTTGTTTCCGCCTATCGCTCTCCCTACTCGTTGCATGCATTCCTCACCTCTGTGTTTTGCAATCACTCCCGGTTAATTATCACACCTGTTTCTCATTCACTCTTTCATTCCCTGCACTATTTAAACCCCTGGCTGGTTGCTAGTCGGCGCCAGTTCGTTAACTAACCTACCTTGTCTATGTCTTGTCACGCTTCTGGTCCGGAGTTTTTGCATTCCGCTGTGTTTAATCTGTTCACCTGTTCTGCGGTTGGTAGCTATCTTCCCGTAACATTCGCTGTTGCATGCTACTTACTTGTCTCCCTTCAAATCTCCAGACGCCATGGTTCCAGCCTCCCTGTAGCAGTGTTTGTCTTCCCTTTATGTTGTGTGAGTGTGTTGCGGTACTCCCACCTCCAGCTCGGGTATAGATCCGCTGTCTAATCTGCCTGGCTATCTCTCGCTGTTGTTCCTGTCCGGCCGTAGCTACCTCCTGTACTTCGGTTACGGTTCCAGGATCCCTGGAGTTCAGCCGGCTCCGACGAGATCTGCCCAAGCTACACCTCACCTCCCAGCTCCGTCGGGTTTTCGCCAGCTTACCCTGGCTGTCGACTTAACCTTCATTGAAACCTCCCAGTCGTTACCCTGTCTGTAGAACCCTGCTGCTAACCTCTGCTTTGTACCCTCTAACTCAAGTTGTTAACCCGGTCCAGTTCCTGTTCAGTCCCGGAGTGAGATACTCCGCCGAAGTAAAGTCCAGTTTCGGCTTGGAACATTCGCGCCGTTCCAGAACCTGCACCAGAGTGAATACTCCCGGTCCAGTTCCAGTCCAGTCCCGGTGTATAGCCCACCATTCCGTTAAAGTCCAGTTCCGGCTTGGAACGTATTCCGTTCCAGCACCCGTTTCCTGAGTGGACCTCCCGGTCCAGTTCCAGTCCAGTTCCTGTCCAGTTCCGGCTTGGAACGTATTCCGTTCCAGCACCCGTTTCCTGAGTGGACCTCCCGGTCCAGTTCCAGTCCAGTTCCTGTCCTGGTCCAGTCCTGTTCCAGTCCAGTTCCTGTCCAGTTCCAGTCCAGTTCCAGTCCAGTCCCTGTTTCCAGTTCCGGCTTGGAACAGTAGGGCACTCCCTGCAGTTAGTCTGGCTTGGACTTCCAGTCCTGCACTCCTTTCGGTTCCGGCTTGGAACCCACCTTGTTTTCAAGTCCAGCTCCGGCTTGGAGCAGTCCGTGTAGGACTTTATTTATGTTCTGTGTATTAACCTTGTTTTCCTTTCTGTACAGCTTTGGGACTACCCCAACGCTTAATAAATATTCCTTTTATTTGAATCTGCCTCCTGGTCGTTGCACTTGGGTTCGTCCCGTATCAGGATCGTAACAGGGACAGGCCTGTGGAAACAGGGTCTTAGTACAGGGACAGGCCTGTGGATACAGGGTCTTAGTACAGGGACAGGCCTGTGGAAACAGGGTCTTAGTACAGGGACAGGCCTGTGGATACAGGGTCTTAGTAAAGGGACAGGCCTGTGGAAACAGGGTCTTAGTATAGGGACAGGCCTGTGGAAACAGGGTCTTAGTACAGGGACAGGCCTGTGGAAACAGGGTCTTAGTAAAGGGACAGGCCTGTGGATACAGGGTCTTAGTAAAGGGACAGGCCTGTGGAAACAGGGTCTTAGTAAAGGGACAGGCCTGTGGATACAGGGTCTTAGTAAAGGGACAGGCCTGTGGAAACAGGGTCTTAGTACAGGGACAGGCCTGTGGAAACAGGGTCTTAGTAAAGGGACAGGCCTGTGGAAACAGGGTCCTAGTAAAGGGACAGGCCTGTGGAAACAGGGTCTTAGTACAGGGACAGGCCTGTGGAAACAGGGTCTTAGTAAAGGAACAGGCCTGTGGAAACAGGGTCTTAGTAAAGGGACAGGCCTGTGGAAACAGGGTCTTAGTAAAGGGACAGGCCTGTGGATACAAGGTTTTAGTAAGGGGGGACACCTGTGGAAACAGGGTCCCGGTGGCAGCAGTCTGGTATAATGGTTAAGGAACTGGACTGGTTCGATTCCCAGGTAGGACACTGTCGTTGTGTCCTTGAGCAAGGTACTTAACTTGAATTGCTTCAGTATATATCCAGGTGTATAAAAAAATATGCTAAATGCCTGTAATGTAATGTAATGTCTTAGTAAGGGGACAGGGCTGTGCCCTTACAAACATGGCCTCTGGACACAACCACTAATTATTTAGAAGGCACTTAGTAAGGTCATAGGAGACAATAAGAACATGTTTGGATAAGAACAATAAGGAGACATGTTTGGCTGGACCCTGCTAGGCCATTGACTGCTTGGAACAGTTGGCAGGGCAGTTCATATTGTTCTTTTTTCTCGGAAACCTTTTTTCAAACCCATCTTTTCCCTGATTTGGATTGCCTGGTTGTATTGAGAATATATCCTCTGAGCTCTCCCAGTGTCATTATCCACTTTGGTTACAAATTGTAATTAAGCTAGAGGATCAATAAAGCCAAGTCACAATGCTGGTGCTATGAAACCACTGTTAAAGCTAACACAATGACCCTGATAAAGAACTTCACAGAGGATCATATGAAGCAGCAGGCCTTGGTACATTTCAAGCATCGCATTGCGTAAGCAAATTCGAGTTTAATGATATCCTTCCACACAAAGGATTCAGCCCGTTAAAATCATACTCTATTCACAACGCGAATGAGGACCCGCGCTCGCGTCTGTTCAGTCCTTACATATTGTCAAAGGTGCGAGTTGAGGCCGTCACCTAGCGGTCTAGTTTTCTTTTCTTTGCGGTATTAAATTAATTGGCTCCGTTGGCATAGTGATGGAGGTCTGACGGGCAGGATCAAGGGTGTAATTGTTGTTGTGTGCGGGTCGGGGGGTGACAACGTGAGTGACGTACAAAGCAGTCGGTGTCTTTGGGACCGGAACACCCTCCCGCGCACTCCCGGTGACAGCAGTCGCTGACGTAGGGGCTGAAACAGCGACCGTCACACTGTTCGGCACACACGGTCTTCGTCACTGTGCAGAGAGAAAAAAAGTGAGAAAAAACTTTAACTTGTGCCAGCACTCACCTGTGTTTGTAATGTTATCAAGTACCAGGGAAGGTATTTGAAGGTACGCAAGGATTTCAAACTGTCTTACTGAATGCAATGTCTTGAATGACTCAAATTACCCTTTTACTGATGTACCACACAATAGATTAGGGGTAGGCAACCCTGGTCGTGGAGTGCCAGAGATGGTCATGGTTTTTGCTCCATCCAAACCTATAACTACATAACTGGATTCATTTTAATGAATGCAGTTGACCATGTGCTGGAGACACTCAGCGTTTCACCATTCAGAATATTCAGGCTCAGACTTTTAATTACCCATCAAATCTCTTTTTATCAAGCTGTGACAAAAACCAGAAACGTCACTGGCACTCCAGGACCAGGGTTGCCTACCACTTCAATAGACCATGTCTATTATTAATATGCTGTCATATGATTCATATATTAATATCACAATATAATAAATTATTAATACATATACTAATTAACATGTATGATCCACCTGCGTTTTCTACTCCACAGTGACCCTTATGGAAAAAGAATATACTACATTATATTGTAAATATAGCAAAATCATCCTCACAATATATTTCAAATATGCTGCAGTATATTCTTTTTCCATAAGGGTTAAGCCCTGCAATACAAAGAGCTGAGCCCAGAGAAGACTCGCTTCAGCCTTCTGGTCGAAAAGCTCACTGAGCACAGGGATACGCCACAATCAGTCAGCTTCTGGACAGCATCGCGACAACACAGCCAGTTAAGAGCAAAGCAAATGATCACATGCCTCTAAAACCCTTATTGGGCCCATTGTGACCCAAGCACAGAAAAACAGAACAAAATTGAACACTATTGGGATCAAATCGGAGAGCTGATTAGACACACGCCGCACTCCCTCTCATTCTCAACTTCCACCACACCCCAGCTGGACAAACTCATCACTGCTGGGAACCGCATAAGGAAACATGACCTCTGTTCTGTCCTTATTACACACAGGCTTTCCTGTGAAGTAAGTGACAGACAGAAGCTAATTTACTGCACATCCCAACGCGGACGACGTTTTCATCCGGCTTTACGTTCCGTGGCATTTCCTGTAATGCCTCTTAATGATGCCACTGGGGAAATAACAGAAATAGTCATGTATTATAGGTATATGTTGTAAGATGGTTATGAATAATCTATAAATAGTGCATTACACAACGGACCCAAGGCAAATGAGGAGAGCCCACAGTGAGAAGCCCAGCGGATAGGCTGTCCGCTTGCGGTTTGGGTCATGTGACCTGCCACAGCCGACTCGGCCCTGCCCGTTCGGTGGCTCCTGCCTTTCACTGATGGCCCGATGAAGACCTCCATAAGCACGTGGGGGGGGGGGGGGGTTGGGTGATAACACTAACATCCCGCCGTATGGCCGGCTGCATGGGGCTGGCTCACAGATGGTGGTGACATCAGTGCAGATGCGGAGGAGTTTGAAAGAGGCCGAGGAAGCTTCCGGCACTGCGACTGGAAGGTTCTGGTGTTCCTCGGTGTGAACGACTGAGGAGACCGCGGACTCTTGACATCTATAATGGAATGGATCTGTGTCCTGATTTCTTTTTACTGCAGAGAGCAAACTGAGCTGATTGGTTAACATATGAATAATTGACAGCATACGGCAGCTCTGCCGAGATTTAACGAGCAGAAGAGAGGAAGAGAGGGGGAGGAGGGAGAGGGTGTAAGGGACAGAGAGACGGAAAGCAAACACACATCTGTTGGGAGTGTAATAATATGTGCTCTTGCCGTCTTTCCTTACAGTTTACAGTAACTCATTCCTTATTTAAATATGATTTGACTGCAGTTTCAACAGACACAGTCAGGGGGGGGGGGGGGGTGGAGATGAGGATATTAAGAGAAAAGGTAAGGGTGGGAAAAGAGAGGGATGAAAGAAGGAAAGAACGAAGGAAGGATTTACTTATCGCTGCCTATCAGGAACACTCATTTTTGATATTTCTGATAATACTGAGCTGAAGAAATTCCTCAAAATTCACCGCGCACAATTTCATACCGTGACATATCCGACTGCCTGACATGAAGTACGCCCGTTTGACAGCTTACAAGTGCAACCCAGGATAAAAAACACGAGAAACAAGCAGGAGGAGGCTGAAATAAATGCCCGGTAAATGTTGGGGAGATGAAAACACTGCTTTTTTCCCACGAGGCCATGGGGCCCGCTGTAATTATGCTTGGCGTGGTGAAGTGTGCTTCTGTATAGCTGGAGGTGAGCGGGAGAGCAAGAGAAAGAGAGTGTACATGAATCCTGATTCTTAACTGCAACTATCTCCTCTGAGGGGGGGGGGGGGGGGGGTGAGGAGCAGGAGCGTATGGCTGAACCCGCAATGCATTGTGGGATATGTGAGCGGTGGAGTGGGAAGGCTACCCATGGGGATATACTCACAGGTCTGGCACTCGTCCTCCCTGGGACCCCAACAGCGGCCATTGCAGGTCCGGTGGCACCGCCTACCTGTGTATGACACCGGAGGAGATTGTCACACATTCCGCGCAGTCCGCAATCCCTGCACACCTAAACCTTCCTCCACCTGCGTACCTGCACCCTCCCCGCACTTCTACACCCTCCCCCACCTCCAAACCTTCTACACCCTGCCCACACATGCCCACTTCTACACCCTACCCACACCTGAACAACAACACCCTCCCTACACATGCACTGCTGGGGGAACGTCAGATGTTTGGGAGCTCACCTTCCTGTCAGCTCCAGCTCGGTTTAACTGCAGCACGCATGCAATTTGCAGTTAGGATTAACCGCATAGCTGCTTTCTAACAAATTTAATTAAATAGATTTTGCATAGCATTACAATACACTTCTCGAGTGAGGCTAATATACACAGGAGACTAGTTAGCTATGCTACGGGTTTGGACATAACCCGCTGCAATACTAACAAGAGAAAATTTAATGACTGACAATAAATGTAATGACTGTTGGAAAGGACAAATCAGGTATTTCTTAAAATTGTATGGGACATTTCCACTGCCTAAGCTGCTCCATTATTTTGCACCTATTTGGAAGGACATCAGTATACAGGTGTACTTTGTATTTAAGCCAACTGATTGAGAAGACTTAAGCATAGGGAATTGGTTGAAAGAACAGCACACACACTGAAGTTTGTTTCCGCATTGGCTCTCAGGCCCTGGCTGGTGCTCTTCCCTCTCTCACTCTCGAGACCTATCTCTCTCCGCCTCACTCATCCAGATATCCATGTCAATGGATCATGAAAAATGTTCCGTTTTCTTTTCAGAAACAGGAAGAGAGAAATATCCCCTCTGACAAAATTATTAGTTTTGTCTGGAAGAGTTCTCCAGAAGTATGATACGTAATAAGCTTGTTTTCCGTAAGAAAGCAAGCATCAGTTCATTAGGGTTTAAGATAAGGCTGTGCTTTGAGGGCAAGTGGAGGTTAAATGGCGATGCGGGTTGTTTTGAACAACACTGCCTAAAAAAAACATCATAGCACTTCCCATAGTGCAGTCACTTCCTGTTGGGTGGAAGGTACTCACATCCAACGCTGCTATTGGTGGGCACCACCAAGAGTTCAGAGCGGGAGTTCTTGACAATATCCTGCCAGTGGATGGTGTCAGCATGGCACAGGAACTTGTTCTGGTCAACGTACACGCCACCATTTAGGATCTCTGTGGGTACAAAAGTAATAGTGTTGAATATGTCACTGACAGAATGCCCGGCCTTGGAAATCATCCAAAGATGGTGGAGGAAAAGGCAAGATACACATTTGTCAGTTGTATAAGCATGGACAAATTATTTTCAGTTGTTCAAACCAGTAAGGTAACTTCTCCAACATACATCACAGCTACTTCATTAAAATGCATGAGGTAGGACAGTGAAGAATGGGGGTAGTGCCGTCTTTCGGATGAGACGTTAAACCGAGGTCCTGACTCACTGTGGTCATTAAAGATCCCATGACACCTATTGCAAAAGAGTAGGGGTTTCACCAGTGTCCTGGCTAAAACCTGGTTCTTTCAATCTGCCACCTAATCATCCTCCAGTTTAATCGGATAAAAATTGTTCTCTCCCTCTCCACCTCAGCTGATGCGTGGTGAGCATGCTGGCGCAAAATGGCTACTGTTGTATCACCCAGGTGGGTGCTACACATTGGTGGTGGTTGAGGCGAGTTTCCCCCTCATCATTGTAAAGCGCTTGTGTGAAAAAGGTGCAATATAAATGCCAGGCAGCATTATTATTATAAAAACATTTTTCATAAAACTAAATGTCACATGCACATTTTCATCAGACTGTTTTCTTTTACATCCCATTCATATCGAAATACTAAATCTTCTGCATAATGTTCCCTTGGACAGAAAATCTAGGTGGCATCTCCACCCACTCAACCTCAACGGAATCTAACCCGTGATCCTAAAATACAGCGTTCTGTATTTTAAAATGAGCAGCGCCTGAAAGGGACAATGATTTGTCCTTCCATCATCCATTTATTCACCCACTCACTCACCTATCTTTACCATGTACGTGTCAATCAAAATTATACATCTCTCTATCTATCCTCCAACCTGATCCGAATGACTCAGTCTTCCACTGGTATAAGGAGCAGTAAAACTGAAACTAGGACACGCGCTACTCTATACCAGACAGGCTTGCTGACACACTGACCTTCCTTTACACTCATAACTCATAATATTATCTGTGTAGTGGAGTGGCTACATGCATCTATTGCTTTACCTCTGCCCTCCACCTGCATGAAGACACAGGTATTGCTTCACAAGAGCAGTTCCCCCAGAGCAGATCTGTCCAGACCTACTGTACATCTTATATGCTTAGAAACTAAGAGAGCCAGTCAGTAAAGCAGCTACAGTATTCTCAAATTAAAATTTCCAGACCCAAGGCAGTTATGGAAAGTAAATTAATCTCAGTTTTCATATTCAAATTTAACCAGAAATGAGAGTATTAGACTACGGATGGGTACTATTAGATCACAAATGTGTAGGGCTTCAGTTAATTGCCAGTAAATTACTTTTTGACCCCCCCCAAAAAAAAAAAAAAGATATATTTGATTGGTTCAAATAAGTGAGTTACTCGTAGCATATAGAAGCACCGCCCAGGTATTGTGAGGTATTGTGTGTTGTCACAATACCTCATTCTCCAATTACTAGACTAGATAGTTTGAAATTGAGTGTTTTAGGAATAAAATAATCTCTAACAATTGGCCCCAAGGAAAATGTTTTGTAAGGCACAAGCACACACTAAGTACAGTATGTACGTATGTGTCTGTATGTGGCCGATGAATGAATGTTTCATTCACAAAATATATAGCAAAAAAAAAACCTAGAAACTCAATTTGCTTCCTTTCATCCTGTAACAAGTAGAAAAAGAAAGAAAATAAGAGAATAATAATAATTTCAATAAACAAAACAAACAAAAAAGTCACCAATCAGTCTCCTTTCGTTTGGTCATAATTAGATTATCCTCTATGGTGAAAGCAAGGGGGAATAAAAAAATACAAACAATAAAACCATTGTCTGTTGGGAAAGCAGAAGACGGGCCCGCATTGTCTGGGACTCTTGTGTTCTGGGCTGCTGAATAAAGCACCACGGACAGACACTAGCGGAGGATAATGGAGGCTAACGCAGAGCCGGGATAGGAAGCGTTCTGGCAGAGTGTGGGCGGACAGCACTGCGGGCCCTTTACCACCAAGGCCACACTAACCTGCACCTGCCCACGGGTGAACAGCCGCGTCTCCAGCCTTCATCTGACCTCCTCGTCATTAGCTACAAGGAGAGCCTCATTTCAAACGCTTTCTACCAAACCCCCGCCCCCCCCACACACACACCTCTTCTTCCTGCTTAAACAACTTTGTTTTTTCTGAAACCCTGAAACCGTTTTTTTTTGTGGGTTTGACATTTACCTACAGCCGTTAAATGAGCTCTGGGGGGCGGTGAGGTTTCTGTTGTCTTCTCCTCTGGTAAATGACAGCGGCCCATTTAAAAAGATAAAGTAAGTTGGAGCTGAAGTATACCTTCACTTACATTAAATGAGCTCCCTAATGTTTTACCGCTGTAAGCCCTCCACCTCCATGCTTACAGCCGAGCGTAGTCCAAAACAAGGCAATCATATACAAGAGACAGTTAAAGATGCACTCAGTCCCTCACATATAAACACACAAACACAGACAGACACATACACAAGTAACCGAACACAGATTTACTCGACATATGAATCCCCTCTTTCCCACGCACAGGTTTCAGTGCTACTGGATCAACGGGTCATATACACACGCTGCTTTTCTCCCTTCCGTCTCTATTTCTCTCATCCTTGCCTCCCTCTCTTTTCAAAGCCCTACCTCCATACATTCTCTCCCCTTACTTGCCACGTCTCACCCAATCTAACACTCACAGAGATTTCTCTCTCCGCTGGCAAACACCAGGCTGAGCGCTGCTGTTAAATATCACCACCAGGCCAGGTTGAGGGGGTGACTGCTCCGCAGTGCGGGGGAGGGGAGGGGAGGTGTTTTTGGCGACTATGAGGTAAGTGACTCCCGATCAGGGGAGAGTGGACGGCTCCAGCACTAACGGGGTCTGACGAGCGCAGCTACAAAGCACGCATCACCAGGACAGGGGCATTACTGCACACACGCGCTGCTTGACACTGATGGTTATTTTATATACTGCAGCTGTCACAAAGATGCTATGCCGTTGTCTTCATGATGCGAACGGTGCTACAGTCGGTGCAGTTTGATTAATTACTGGGTGACTGATGGGCCCATCTTTTAGCGTCTGAAGAGGCACTGAACAGCTTGGCTGACCCAGAGCAATTACACACTCATGCACGTATGCAAAGATGCAAGTGCACACAGAAAAATGCATACACACGCACAGACACACAAGTACAACAAAAATCAGAGCACATATACAAACACACACACACACACACACACACACACACACACACACACACACACACACACACACACACACACACACACACACACACACACACACACACACACACACACACACACACACACACACACACACACACACACACACACACACACCTTATAACCGCTCAAACTATGTTCAATGAAGCTTAACTTAGGGAATTGCCGGGAATGATTTAGCAATTAAACCAGGGCTTTATCAGCCAGAGTTAGCCTAGAGCACTAATTAACAGTCAGGTTGTATGCCATCACAGTTTAAAATCCCCAGAGGGCCGTACCTTCCAAAGTATTAATTGGGCGGTAGGAGACTAAACAAAAACATCAAGACAAGATCCGAGTCGCTCGGAACGCGCTGCCTCTAACGCACTTAGCTAAATGAGCAGGGGGAGTCTTGTCCTCAAAATGACATGAGATTCACACTGATAAGGCCACAGGGCTGGGCGGCGACGCACGACAGAGGAGCGTGGAATCATGGGAAGGTGAGGGAAGAAGAGCGGAGGAAAACTTATCGAAGCGGGATGGCGATTTACGGCGCGACTCAACCTCTCCAGGGCGCTTTACAAGTCAGGCAGGTGCGATAAGATAATATGCAAAAAGGCTGTGTTTGTATGGCACAATCACGTACATAAAGCATTTCACATTAATCGGGGGATCCGCTAAATAGTCACAAATGTGTAGCGCCCGTCTCGGCGAGGTACAGCCATGTACACTCACCACAGACAGGAGACTCAGGGGAGGAATTATTATGGAAGAGGATGATTAGGAGCCCAGCCTAATATGGCTATATAGTTTGCGAATTTGACCAAGGCAGCAGAAAAGCCCGTATTCTTCACCAAAACATGGGGTCTTTATTGACCACAGTGAGACAGGACCTCGGTATAACATCTCATCTAATGAATGAATGGATCCATTCATTCAGAAGCACTGGAAGAAAAAGAAAAAAAATCCTCTGACGCTAGCCAATAATGACTGGATGTACGTATATTGTTACATTTTATAGTTATTTTTATTGTTCTTATATTGACTGGAGCCTTAAGCAAGTTAAACACTCTCCCTGTGCTGTGGACAGAGGACTCAAGTTGCACATCGATCGCGAGCAATGGGGCAATGGAGCAATGGGGCAATGGAGCAATGGAGCAATGGAGCAATGGAGCAATGGGGATTATGCTGAACAAAATGCCCGCCGCACAAATCGCCACAATGAGTCCGCGTAAAAATCTTGCGCGTCCCGATGTGTGTTGCCAAGGAGACCATCTCTCTCTCTCAAAAACTGCCACAAGAAATGTTCAAAAAGTACGCCACAAAGGAAAAAGATGATGATAATAATAATAATCATAATAATAAAAAATAAAAATGAGGCATCGGTTCCCAAATGGAAGGAAAATGTATTGCATGTAACAGCATGACTGATCATGCCGTGCTCCTTATGACATTGTCAGTGATCAATGAACTGCAATAATCCAGCTCCAGGTTCTCATCTGAGGCACCAGCTGCTGAATTTCCTCTCTCCCGTCTTTCCGCCCAGGCTTGGCCTCTCATCTCCACGGCGACGGCGAATGGGGGCCCTCCAACGCAATTACCCCCACCCCTCGCTTGGAACAATTTGCCCCATTATCGCTTATCAGTTCTGAACCCCGGCCTGGGGAATGAAACTAGGCAGGATTGTGACTGGCAGGTGAAACTGCCTTGTAAGACACGGGGAGCACACCTGATCAATCACCGGGTACTGATTTAGGGGCTCGGACGGCGGGGTGCTTTCCGCTCGCTCTGTGAGAGACACCGCCCGACAGGACCTCCGCTTCCTTCGGCCGCGCCCCCGCCACTGTCCCGCACGACGCAGTCCGAGGCTCAGAACTACACACCGAACGACTGCGTTCCGCTCTGCACCGAGCGCGCACATAGCGGACAGTCTGTCGCACGCCGTCTGCAGAATACGCGCAGTCTGTCCCACAGCGAGTCTGCAGATGATATGCGGTCTGTTCCCCCAACGCACGAGTCTGCAGTTTATGCACAGGTAGAGTCTGCTGGCAAAGTGCAGTCTGTCTGGCGCCTGCCCCTGTGGAAGTGTCACTAACAGGCAGCTGGCTGTCTGCGCACCTTGGACACCATCCCTCTACACCAGACATATGTCAGCTTATATAAACGGGCACATACGTACTCATGCTCATTTTCCATATGCTGTAGAACCTGAGAGATACTAACCCTTCAGGAATACGAATTGTTTGGAACTCCAAAATGTTTGTAATAATGACCCGTGGTGTTGGGTGGACCCACTTTACGGGGACGTGATTGAGCAAGATAACAAAATGTTCCCGGTCTGGGTGCCATAAAACAGAACACAAAATGTGCTCTCTCAGCGGCAGAGGGAAATCTATTGAGGACCAAAGGGTTGGGGAGAGAGCAAACCATGTAATAGCTGTGTTCTGTAACTGTCTCTACCTCATGACAAAGCAGGATGTGCCTTTGTACCAGGCCTAAAAAAAGCCACTGGACAACCCCCCCCCCCCCCCCCCCCCCCCCCCCCCCGAGTTGAATGCTGATCAGCCTCAGCTGAGCATGCCTGTGTGCGAGTGCACTGCTGCCCAAGTCCTGTAGGCCTCCCTGGCTGTGGGAGGAAACAGGCTCAGCTGAGCATGCCTGTGTGTGGGGCTGCTGCTACCCAAGTCCTGTAGGCCTCCCTGGCTGTGGGAGGGAACAGGCTCAGCTGAGCATGCCTGTGTGTGGGGCTGCTGCTGTCCCAGTCTTGTAGGCCTCCCCGGCTGTGGAGGGAACAGGCTCAGCTGAGCATGCCTGTGTGTGGGGCTGCTGCTGTCCCAGTCTTGTAGGCCTCCCTGGCTGTGGGAGGGAACAGGCTCAGCTGAGCATGTCTGTGTGTGGGGCTGCTGCTGTCCCAGTCTTGTAGGCCTCCCCGGCTGTGGAGGGAACAGGCTCAGCTGAGCATGTCTGTGTGTGGGGCTGCTGCTGTCCCAGTCTTGTAGGCCTCCCTGGCTGTGGGAGGGAACAGGCTCAGCTGAGCATGTCTGTGTGTGGGGCTGCTGCTGTCCCAGTCCTGTAGGCCTCCCCGGCTGTGGGAGGGAACAGGCTCAGCTGAGCATGCCTGTGTGTGGGGCTGCTGCTGCCCAAGTCCTGTAGGCCTCCCCGGCTGTGGGAGGGAACAGGCTCAGCTGAGCATGTCTGTGTGTGGGGCTGCTGCTGTCCCAGTCCTGTAGGCCTCCCCGGCTGTGGGAGGGAACAGGCTCAGCTGAGCATGCCTGTGTGTGGGGCTGCTGCTGCCCAAGTCCTGTAGGCCTCCCCGGCTGTGGGAGGAAACAGGCTCAGCTGAGCATGCCTGTGTGTGGGGCTGCTGCTGCCCAAGTCCTGTAGGCCTCCCTGGCTGTGGGAGGAAACAGGCTCAGCCGAGCATGCCTGTGTGTGGGGCTGCTGCTGTCCCAGTCTTGTAGGCCTCCCTGGCTGTGGGAGGGAACAGGCTCAGCTGAGCATGTCTGTGTGTGGGGCTGCTGCTGTCCCAGTCTTGTAGGCCTCCCCGGCTGTGGGAGGGAACAGGCTCAGCTGAGCATGCCTGTGTGTGGGGCTGCTGCTGTCCCAGTCTTGTAGGCCTCCCTGGCTGTGGGAGGGAACAGGCTCAGCTGAGAGCAGCCCTCAATGCTTCTCCTTCCACACACCACCAATGTCACAAATGCTAATTTTCATTTGAAAGGTTGTCTGGATTATTCAGGTCTTATTCATTTATACAAGCTCTCACTTTATAGCTATAAATCATTTTACAAACCAATAATCAAAAAGCTGTAAGCAGGATTTCATTAGAACATAAATCTTTTTCTACATTAGTTTTCCGGAAGACTTGGCTACCTGTCTAGCTTTCTCAAACGTGAAAAGATTACAAACTAATGTCAATTAATATCATAAAAAATGTAGCCTATTGGTGTTTATGACAGAGAAACTAAAAGCCATCAACTAAGGAAAGTGCTAGAAAGATACACGGGGCAAACTGTGAGTTTGAAGCAAGCTAGGGATGGTTCGTCAGTGAGGGAACATTGAATGGGGAGCAGCAATTGTCCATGGACAAATATTTTCTCCTGGATTCACACAGCCTGGCTAATTGCTGAATGTGGTTTAGTCTCTCCTTATTTAATCAAGAGGAGAGTTTAAACAAATTTGGGCAAGCAGGAAGCGGAGAGAGTGACCAGAGTGCCGCAGCCAATCCACTGGATGGGATTCTTAAGTGGGCGAGCAGGAACAGCACGGCAGTGGTACTTAACCAGGGAGGTTTCCCCAGACATCGTTCCATCCTTAGAAGAGGGCCGTGGTATCTTTAATGAAGGCAGTGAGTTAAGTGACAGTGACGGACTATGCCTCCTTCGGTACAGTGTCCCCATCATTGCATCAGGAGATTTGGCCTTTTTACCATTTTAAATTTTTTTCCCCCTGTCTGAACAGTAACCAGGGCCATGCACTGCTGGGCCCCTAGAGAGGATGACACAAATTGCTATGGCTACAAAACACAAAACTTCTGCCGATGAAGATAAGGGCAGTCAGTGTGGTGCACGAAACAATTTAAAATACTGGCATAAATTCATTAGTGAAAGATTCCTTTGAAGCAAAATCGCTCAGAAGATCAGTCTATATTAAACCCATTAATCAGACAAAACAACTCACAGAGGGATTCTCAGAGTAAACGGCGTGACTTGTGCGTTGAGAATACAATAGAGCAGAGCGCCTCGGCAACAAGGCAGTTCATTTGCCTCACGTTTTCCCCAGTCAAAGCTTACGCAAGGTAACAGAACAGCACACCGCATAAATACATTGGAACAGGGCCGTCTACGGCACTCGGGGAATGAAATATGTCCATTCAAATGTAACAGCAATTTAATGTGTAAGAACTCCTAGCCCCAAAAGAACAACTGCGTTCTCTCTAGGCTGGATGAGATGAAAAGAGGCCTTTTTTTTTTTTGGTCGGATGAAACACACGAGGCGGCACAAGCTGAAAACAACTGAGGGGGGGGGGGGGGCTTGCTGAGGCAGGAAGGCCGAGGTGAAGATGTCAGGCCACTTGACAACAAGCCGGAGGGAGCCTTTATACTGAAGCGTGGTGCCATGCAATGCAACACACAATATATGGACAGCAAACTCTGTTGCATCCAGTGAGCAAACCAGAGAAGAGAGAAGGCAGAGGGAGGTTGTTCCTAGTGGACAGATAATGAATTGCGGGGAAGAGAACTGAGGGACCACAGGTAAGTTCACACTGACAGTGGCACCGGTGAACAGTTGCCCCTGGAGCTCTGATGGCAGTCAGGAAAAGAGCCTATCAAAACTATTCATGTGGGCCCATGACGGAGTCAAGAGAGCTGCAGAACTATATACAGTATATATATATATATATATATATATATATATATATATTACCACTCATGGATCCAGACAACAACAAGGCTGACAACAACAAGACAATGTCACGGTGTTCTGCAGTCCCCCAGCACAATAACTGCAGCAACTCTGACCATAGATTCTGAATAAATGGTGGCCGAATGCTTGCCTTTTGGAGGGCGTGTGCCGGTGTGTATACTCTTGTATTGTCGGAGTGATGGGGCAGGCCTGACGTTGTGATTGGATATTTCAATAACAGAAGAAAAAATGGGCAAAAAAAAACACAATATCTTTATTTTAAAGACATGGCTGCCTTTATATGAATTCAAGTCATTTGTCCTTGTATCTTCATTCATTGTTTGACTAGCAGTCAAATCTCACAGCGCACTAGAGCTGTGGAACAGCCAGCGATGAATTATTTGCACGTGAAAACAGGAGAATAATATCAGTAACAACAGTATTAGGCAAGCGACAGGCTGAATGTGAGACTTGCAAAGTTACCTGGCTCTGGGGGGGGGGGGGGAAAAGAAAGAAAAAAAAAGCTCACAGCAAATCCCATTCCCTGTTCCTTTGCCGGCCTCGATTAGCACCTGTGCGCTGCAATATTGTTTTCCATAACAGAAGTGCGCTGGGCCGGAGGTGTGAAACGCGCCCGCCGTGACGCCCCTCTGCGTGCCATACTTCTCCCCGGGAGCAATAATTACATTTAAAGCCAGCTGATTTCATATAACCACCTCCCGGGCAATTGTTCCGGATGAATCAGTGTGAGAGATGGTCCAGACAGAAGGATTATCTAAAACACATAACTTCAGCTTAGGTGAAACTAGAGGGCGGGGAGCTCAGCAGAGAACTGTGTGGCGGAATTTTTCTTCATTTTGTACCAAGGCCTTATTAATCTGTGTACCTTACGGCTATAATATAAGGGGAAGAGAGGTTTCCGTGACCAGTGGAGAAATGGTGTTAAAGTAGTGAGTGAGCCAGGCTCCAGGAACATTAATAACAGCACGATAAGATACAGGAATAATAAAAACAAATAATACTTTGTCTTGTCCAGTTTGCTGGGTTGGAATATAAATGTTTTCCAAAACAAAGAGTGCAGTACAACCGGGCCATCGAGAGGACATTTGGAGACAAGTGTTAGTTCTTTGGCTATTCATGTTGCTGCTGTTTGCTGTCCATTTCTGATATGAATCAACCGGAATACTCTGTAGCAAAAGCATGCTTTAGATTCACTTGTAAGATAGTCGCCCATTTCAGGATTTAAAATTCTTGAAATTGTTATCTTTAAATCCTCCTTCCCTGTCCCTCTGTCTGCTGTCCACCCCCCCCATTCACCAAGGGTCAGTTGGGCACAGTTGTAATGTTGTAATGAGACATACGTGCCACTCTCACACATTTGAGCCATCATGGAGGAATAACATTATGACAAATGACAGCTCACCGCGAGAGAACCGTTCTCTTCTCCCTCACCTTTTCTAGAAATGTGGCGGACCAATCGTAATCTCATATGCTCTATCCCGACGTGCGCCAACGATCTCGACGTCGCACAAGCAGAAGGAAATGAAACGTGCCGCATCCAGAGATTACTTACCGAGGAGTACGATAGTGATGTCAGACCCAGAGGTACAAGCTTCCACTGACACTGAGGTGCATTTGCAGATTACCGCAGTGACGAGCAGATCGTTCAGTCGTTCGTCAGGGGACGTTCATTCACGTCCCGCAATCTGAATATCACACAACAAGGTTCTTTTGTAGTCTTCTCAGGTGCCTCTGTGCATTGTGGGAATCTCGTATGTTGCGTGCGCGCACAGGGAAAATCACATGACGAGGCAATCATTCGCAATTGGTCGCTCGAGCTTAGAGATAAGCAAACTGATAGAGATGCTTACACAGGCCTTGATCATGTTGAGCTCCAGTATATTTGGGGAAAGAAGAGGGGGGATTCACGTTCTTTTGTCGCGCACGCTTCACTGTACAGAATGAAGCTGAAATGAAAGGCCCGTTTTGTGTAAGAAAAGCCACGATAGGAGCATTGGAAAGGTGATGGTAATGATTTGGCGTCTCATTGAGGACGGGATACATTACTAAAGGGTCCTGTTCCTCGTTTTTTTTTTTCTCAGAGCGTGAACCTGCACGTAAAAATGAGCTGTAGCAGCAGACCTTGTCCTTGATCTTCCCGTAATTACAGCAATTACTGGCAAATTACAACGCAGGTTTTATGTTAAATGATCTGGAAGCGAGACCCCACCTCCATGCCCAAGGTCCATGATTTTTTTTATTTTTCCTTTCAGTTTTTTTTTATTTTATTTTTTTATGGAAAGTACACCCTCGTTTCTTTATCTACCATTATTATTTCTCAGGAGAAAAAGAGTGGTTGACACCCATCCTTGTTTGATGTCTTCCCTTGTTTGTGCAGATAGGGGGCGCTGCAGAGCTCTGAGCCAGGAAGGGAGAATATTCAGCACAGAAGCAAGGCTCCCAGGAACAGCCCGGTTTACTGTGCAATACCGGCATACTCTTGCACCATGGAGATGGAACAGGTTACGCCCAACAAGAGAATAAAATAAACAGTGATCTTCAGCCCTCGTGATTGTATCCTGGTTGCATTGT
The DNA here is from genome assembly GCA_029718625.1 of Synaphobranchus kaupii. Taxonomy (NCBI): domain Eukaryota; kingdom Metazoa; phylum Chordata; class Actinopteri; order Anguilliformes; family Synaphobranchidae; genus Synaphobranchus; species Synaphobranchus kaupii. The sequence continues at coordinate 59,390,890 of CM056384.1, read as the reverse complement.
TATTGCAATCTCTGAAGTCATCTAAACTGTTAAAGAGTAAACATTGTGATGGGTACATTGTGATCTAAGAAGAAACTTGGAAAATCAAACATAGTACAAGGCATAAACCATGGATTACAAAGTGCATTGCCTATTGAGGGTAATCTGACTCTAAAACAAAACGAGAACTAAAAACATTTCAACCTTGCATTGTCTGAAGAGATGTTGGTTTGTTTACGGCTAGATATCCAAGCCCTTTATTGTTCCGTTTCTGTTTAAATTTGCAATTTAACTTCTCACTAGTTTATAATATACACAGAAAGCACTGGGCTCAAGCAACAAACAAATAATAAATCAATCTACAGTGAGCACCATAATTCATTGGACAGTGACACATTTTTTTGTTATTTTGGTTCTGTATTCTAGGATATGTTCCATACTGTTCCAGCATAATTTACAGCTAAATCTAGTCCAACACCCCCAATTCCCATAGAGATCCATTCAAATGCAGAGAGGTTATAGTATTGCTTGTAAGAGTACCAGAAAATAAGATATCAAGAGTCTTTTGATATTGTTGGGTCACAGACATCAGGAAGTCATGGCATGCAAAGGATATGCAACCAAATATTAAAAATTATAATTTTATTCTACATTATGTTAAACTGTCCAATATTTTTTGATGCCGGAAAATGGGGGGACTATGTATGACAGGTTCTATCATTTCTAAACAGTTAAATTAAAGCTGACAGTCTGCACTTGAACCTCATTGTCATTGTATCCTTTCAAACTCAAAGTGCTCGAGTACAGAACCAAAATAACAAAAAATGTGTCACTGTCCAAGTAATTATGGTGCTCACTGTATATATGTTGTCCTATATGTTCACTGTGATCATCCATATACTGTACTATAATATCAGCTTGGTTGTCAGTGGATTATATACTGAAGACAGCAAAGTCCAGATTTCTTTTTCTGAAGCCAGAGCTCCGGGTTCACAGCAGCAGTCGACATTAGTCTAAAAAAACAGCTTCATCAAAACCACCGTCCACCTCCTTTTTGAGCAGCATGATTAAGTACAGCTTCCCAACCATCCCTGATCAAACTTTTTAATCAGCCGTTTGCCTGAGTGTTTTTTTCACGCTGGGTTTATGCATTATTTCTGGTGTTGAGGGAGCGTGGAGACCAGAGCACTCGTCGGCGTGGGATTAAAGCTCTTCATGTGGTTTGATATTTATGTTTCATTAAATTCAGAGTTTTTGTTTTGCTAAGGCAATTCCCAGGCAGGGATCCTTAATGAATGGGAATACAGTCAGCAGAATGTGTATAGAAAAAATTAAAAAAATATATAAAACATGTGACCAAACTACTAAACACGTGCTGTTTCTTCTGCACCTTATTTTGCTAATTAAGCCCACATCAAGCAAAATAAAGTTTCTTCAGTCTATCAGAAAGGAAAGAGGGTGGGTGTGTGTGTGTGTGTGTGTGTGCGTGTGTGAGAGAGAGAGAGAAAGAGAGATTGGCCTTCACTGTGTGCCTCTACAATTGTCTTTACCTTGTAGGCTGTTGCATGCTAGTTAATTATGAACAGGCGAGGGTACAGAGCTAGCTCTCCCCTAATTCTACATTCAGAGGAACTTGGTCAACTGGTGGCAAAAAACCCAGAGAGCCAGCTGAAGCTAACATTGTAACAGCAATAATATAGGCACCATTCATTATCCAAAGCATTACCAAAATCAGTCAAAGCACATTTTCAAGTTTTACATGGTAATCCATACAAGTATCAAAAAGCACCATGACATGTATGTTGGCATAAGAATGGAAAGCTTGGGAACGGCACCTTTATGCTCAGACAGCTTTCTAGCTACAGGGCCATTTCTGTTATTTTAGATTATGCAATCCCTCAGCCTGTTATGGAAAATGATAACTTGGATGCTCCCATCTTAAATAACCACTGGCCGTTCCAAAGTTAGGATTTATTTCCGAGATTCTAGAGATTGTAATCTCAGTGACTATTATCCTTCAAAAAATAATTATTTCTGATGTTCAGGGTTAAACTGTACTTCAAAAAGAGACCAATGATATGTTTTATAAATGCAGAAACTGCCGTGGGCAGTTAGCTTTAACGGCCCTCAATGCAGCCTTTGATACTGACTGTTGGTCATGTCATTTTAACTGACCACCTTAGAAAGTGACCAGACCCTTGATGACTTAGAGCAGGGGTGTCAAACTCCGGTCCTGGAGGGCTGCAGTGTCTGCTGGTTTTTGGTGCGTTTCAGAACAAAGTGATTAATTTAAGTCACTGATTGGCTAAGAAGTCCACACACCTTGTTCTCAATGCTTTTACTGGGTGCTGATTGAAAGGAAACCACAAATACCTGTAGACACTGCGGCCCTCCAGGACTGGAGTTTGACAACCCTGACTTAGAGCCATTTAGCCAACCATGTGTTCCATACTCTTCCAGTATAATCTAGCTAAATCTAGTCTCACCGCCCCAATTCCCATAGAGATCCATTCAAATGCAGAGAGGTTATAGTATGGCTTGTAGGAGTACCAGAAGATATCAAGAGTCTTTTGATGTTGTTGGGTCACAGACATCAGGAAGTCATGGCATGCAAAGGATATGCGACCAAATATTAAAAATTATTACTTTATTCTACATTATGTTAAACTGTCCAATATTTTTTGATGCCCAAAAATGGGGGGGACTATGTACTAAAGGTTCTATAATTTATAAACGGTTATAAGGGTTTTCCTGTGTCCTGAGACACGGAGATTATTATGGAGGACCAGGGGCGATAGACGGGGTCTCTCAAAGTGTCAACACATGACACCATAAAACGGAATATATATTCCATAGGGGAAAGGGAACAGAGAAAACACTAAAGACGAGAACAGAATACAGTCCCTCCCTCTCAGACAGAGATATAAGGGAAGAGATAGGAAAACGTAAAAGTCTCCTCGACAAAAGGACGAGGAACTCGTAACTTCGAGTAAATAACAAAAATAACAAGCGATAGGCTTGTATACCTCCAAAAACGGAGGAGAAATAAAAGGAAACAAAATAAGAGAATAACCCTAAAACTTAGGGTGAGCAACACTCGTAGGCTTGAGTGTAGGAAAAAGAAAAAGATACGGACAGGTAGCTGGAAAAGCAGAACCTCTCTAGCTCCGTGGTGACGAGCTAGACTGACGAGAGGAACTGACTAGAGCAGAGAAATAAGGAGAAAAATAGGAAAGAGAGTTAGAGTAGCAGGGAAAATAGATCTAAAGATCTACCCTAAATACTAACTTCTACGGGACCTTCCTGCTTTCGCTTATTAGAAACAACAAGCCAAAACAGTCTCCCAGTCCTATACCTTACCGGCTACCAGTCCTATACCTTACCGTCTCCCAGTCCTATACCTTACCGGCTACCAGAAATACAAGATAACATGGAAGCGCCGGAACAGGAAGACGCAGAGTTTAAATAGGCAGCAGAAGAGCCGAACAGGTGCAATCGCTGAGTAGCGAGATGAAAGGAAAACCCGACACGGACAATGAAACAGAAAAAAGACGTCCAGAAGGTGCTTAAAGGGGACGAGAGAGTAAAAAGGAAAATAAGCCTGCAGACTATGACAACGGTTCACCCGATATGGATGAAAATACCCTCAAATTAAAGCTGACAGTCTGCACTTCAACCTCATTGTCATTGTATCCTTTCAGTCTTTTTCATATAGTAATTTGGTGATACAGAGATATCTGAAATGGTTAAAAATTATTTAGTGAAGCTCTGACTTAAAGTAAAAAGAGAACACATATGGCCCCAATGCCAATCTATGCTCTGAGTACCAATTTGTCTTAAACAAGAAAAAGCTTTGCTCTAAACATTACATTAATGACTTAATGCGGATTATATTACGGAGCTTTTAGCTCCTTAGAAAGCAAGACTGCATTTGAAATCAAATAACAGGCATCGTCACAGAAACAGATGACCGTGACCGTCTCCCAGCAGGCAAAGAGCTCTGCGTACCCTGAACATGTCAGATGGGGATAGATTAATTGTGGCACAGGGTGTAACTGGAAGGTAGTTGATCAATTAATTGCATAACTGCAACCTGACCTGAAGCCTGTAAGATGCCGGTTGATGAGAAGTGTAAATTACCCTCAGGAGTAAACGGTTGGAGGGTCCCAGCAGCTCATTCGGAATTAATTTTAATAAACACCTGCTCCACAAATGCACAATACCCAGCGTCACCTGGTGGGCCCTGCAAGAATCCCACGTCAGGAAACTGATCTATGAGAGCCCCCGGAAAGGCTTCCCCGCAGCGCATCAGAGTGAAATGAAGAATGCTAAGATTTCATCCCTCAGACTGAATGCTGCAGCACACGGACACATGGGCCCGCACTCTGAAGCGTATGGAAGCTTCACAGAACTGCCATGGTAACATAATCAGAGCAGGGCAGGGCAGAGCAGGGCAGGGCATGGCTGGGCAGGGCAGGGCTGGGCTGGGCAGGGCAGGGCTGGGCAGGGCTGGGCAGGGCAGGGCAGGGCAGGGCAGGGCAGGGCAGGGCTGGGCAGGGCAGGGCAGGGCAGGGCAGGGCAGGGCAGGCCTCTGGTTTTGGAGGGTCCTGCTGCCCTTAGTTACCTTTAATTCACCAACTGAGTTACAGTTGTAGATGGGGCAACAGACCTAAGTACATTTGAAAGTAACAGTTAAATTATGAGTTCAATGATGTTCATTCCAGTTGCCAATTTATAGAGCAGGATAAGCTGTAATAACTATGCAAAATGACTACTGCATGTCATTTTCCCTTTAGTAAGCCATCCTGCTATCAATGCATTGAACAAATATCTAGTACTTGTATTCTGAAGAAAAAAAAAATAAGAACACATAAACCAGTGTCATCCTTCTGAACTTAAATGAGGCCGTTTCCCTAGTTGATTTAATCAGACTACATAAATCAGTCTGGTCAACATAGGCTTAGCGTGCGGCCTGAGAGGGCGACCGCGGACTCCATACGGTACCTTTGCGGACCCCCTGTTGAAAGCCCAGGGTTCATACAACATTATTTAGTATTCACTATAATTTATAATCATATGTAATGTAGAAAAGTGATAATTATAATAACATTTGTATATCACATGTGCCATATCAGATGAGTGGAATCACTGTGGTTGTTTATGGAAGCTTTATACAGCAGTAGTAGCGCAATCCTTACACAGTTGTACTTAACACAGTATGGCCGACTCTTTTACGCAGTCCTTTCTCTTACTGTGCTGCTAACTGGGTAAAGTTGCAGTTTATTTTTTTCTCGTCAATTGTGAGCGCCCTCCAGAAGATGCCTCTTAAGCCAATCCTTGTATCTGGCAGTGCACTTGTACAGCAATTTGAGTGGTTGTTCTGTTCTGTGCGCTGGTACAAATCTAAAGAGACAGATTAATGTGCAGAGCCAAACAAGGGGCTCTACAGAATCCTAAACCAACCATCTCTCTCTCTCTCTCTATCTCACACCCTCTCTAATAATATATATATATATATATATATATATATATATATATATATATATATATATATATATATATATATATATATATATATATATATATATATATATATACATATGGTACAGTGAGTGATGATATGTGGTTCTTATATTAATCACATATTATATAAAACCCACGCTGGACCCCTCCAACATCCAAAACTACAGACCGGTATCTCTTCTTCCTTTTCTTTCCAAAACTATTGAACGTGCTGTTTCTAACCAACTGTCTTCTTTCCTTACCCAGAACAACCTACTAGACCCCCACCAGTCCGGCTTCAGACCTGGCCACTCAACGGAGACCGCACTCCTCTCCGTCAGTGAGATGCTTCATGCAGCTCGGACAGCCTCCCTCTCCTCTGTGCTAATACTCCTAGACCTCTCTGCCGCCTTCGACACCGTAGATCACTCCATCCTCCTGTCGTCCCTGTCTGCAGCGGGGATCGGCGGCTCGGCCCTGGCCTGGATTGAGTCCTACCTCTCAGAGCGCTCCTCCCAGGTTGCCTGGGCTGGTAAAGTATCAGCACCCCGTCCCCTTACCACAGGAGTCCCCCAGGGCTCAGTCCTTGGTCCCCTCCTTTTCTCCACCTACACCAAATCCCTTGGCCCTGTTATCACTGTTCATGGTCTTTCTTACCACTGCTATGCTGACGATACTCAACTCTTTCTCTCCTTCTCACCCTCTGACACTCAGGTGTCAGCCCGCATCTCCGCTTGCCTGAGAGACATCCAGAGCTGGATGGACAACCACCGTCTGAAGCTCAATCCAGGCAAGACTGAGCTCATCTACATTCCTGCTCTAACCTCTCCCCCTCTCAATCTCTCCATTTCCCTAGGGGACACTCCACTGACCCCAACGCCCTGTGCCAGGAACCTCGGAGTGGTGATGGACAACAGGATGTCCCTCTCCGAGAACATCGCAATGGTAACCTGGGCGTGCAGGTTCTTCCTGTACAACATCAGGAGAATCCGTCCCTTCCTCACCACCCACTCAACCCAGCTCCTGGTCCAAGCGATGGTGCTGTCCCGCCTGGATTACTGCAACTCTCTCCTGGCTGGCCTGCCAGCATCGGCCATTAGACCCCTTCAGCTTATCCAGAACGCAGCAGCGCGCCTGGTCTTCAACCTCCCCCGACACTCCCATGTCACCCCCCTGCTCATTGACCTCCACTGGCTACCTGTGATGGCTCACATCAAATTCAAAACATTGGTGCTCGCCTTCCAGGCAGTCCGAGGATCAGCCCCCTCCATACCTCCAAAAGCTCATCAGACCCTACACACCTACCAGATCCCTGCGTTCCGCCTCCTCAGGACGACTGGTACCCCCCCCCCCCCCCCCCACTTCATAGTAGCACCCGGTCTCGACGTCTGTCTGTCCTGGTCCCACGGTGGTGGAATGAGCTCCCCATGGAGGTCAGAACAACAGAAAGTCTTACCGCCTTCAAGCGCAGATTGAAGACTCACCTCTTCAAGCTGCACCTCTCTCCACCCCTCCCTACCTCCTTGTGACCTCCCTTGATTGTGTTTTTCTGAATCCTTGTTTAAGTGGTTCAAGCTGCTAGTTTAATACTTAAGGTTACTTATTGGCTTACTGTTGTACACGCCAATGATCGATATTGTGTGGTTCCCCCCCCCCAAAAAAATAAAAATAAAATCATACTGACTACGCCTGGTGTTTGAAATCGTATTCACCTTTTAGGGTTGTTTTAACGCACTTGTTCCTAGTTTGAAAATGCACTAATGTACGTCGCTCTGGATAAGAGCGTCTGTCAAATGACTAAAATGTAAAGGTAAATGTAATATAAGTGAATAAAGTTAATAAAAATAAATGAATAAATAAAGAAATTTAAAGTAGAGTGAAAATAAAATATACAAAAATATTATAATTACACAAAAATAAATAAATAAATAAAATAATACAAATAAATAAAAATAAAATACAATGTGCTGCTAGAACTGATCAGACTGGGACTATGTTACATTGTTAATTGATTTATTTATTTGTTTCCTCTTCATTTATGGCAGGCTGTCACATATTGTGCAGAAAGTTTCATTAAAGTTTCATCTCTCTCTCAATCTGTCTCTGTCTCTGCCCCCCCCCCACAAATATACACATTATATTTTTTGATCAATTTAGTGAATAAAAGTATCAATTTCTTTCAATTTCTTTCTCTCAGTGATTCCAAACTTCTTGAATGGTATTGTAAACAACACACACACACACACACACACACACACACACACACACACACACACACCACACACACACACACACACACACACACACACACACACACACACACACCACACACACACACACACACACACACACACACACACACACACCACTCTCTCTCTCCTCAAACTGGACCTTGTACAAACAAAGCCCTTACAAATGCACAGCATGTTTCCTTTCAATGCTACAAGCTTTCTAAGTACATACAATGCCCAGTGCAATTAGAGTCTTTCATTCTGTGGTTCTCCTATTGTGATCCACAATTCAACATGCCCAAAAAAAAAAACAATGTTTAAGGCAATGACGCGGTGAAATATTCAGCATTTATACAATATATAACTGTGCTCCTCCATTATTGAACCACAAAAGTGGTTATGGTTCTCATTTAGGCACTTTTACTGGCGTGGATCTTAACAGAGCAAATGAGTGAGTGTCACAGCAAGCAGGATGGTAGCACACTGTGTGACACGAGAGACAAATTGAATATGCCCCTCTTAGCACTTCTGCATTTCAAGCAGATGTTGCTTGAGCCGTTGGGAATGAATAGTGCTCCTCGGGCCTGCACTGCTTTCAAAACTACATTAAAACATCCAGACAACTCCTCATTTATAATGGCCAGGATTGTGGCTGTTTTTGAACAATATATACACTACTCACAAAAAGTTAGGGATATTTGGCTTTCGGGTGAAATTTATGGAAAATGTAAGTTCACGCTACAGTGATATTATACGTATCATGAAAGTAGGGCATTTAAGTAGAAGCATGCAATGGTGATTTCCTCATCTCAAACAATTTATTGAAACAAAAGCCAACAACAGTGGTGGGTATACCACAACAAAAATGTCAATGTCTCAATAACTTGTCATGTGCCCTTGAGCATCAATTACAGCTTGACAACGACGTCTCATGCTGTTCACAAGTCGACTTATTGTCTGCTGAGGCATGGCATCCCACTCTTCTTGAAGGGCGGCCCTCAGGTCATTGAGGTTCTGGGGTACAGAGTTACGAGCCTCTACACGGTGAGTCAGCTGATCCCATAGGTTTTCTATGGGATTCAGGTCTGGAGAAAGTGCAGGCCACTCCATTTGAGGTACCCCAGTCTCCAGCAGCCTTTCCCTAATGATGCGACCTCGATGAGCTGGAGCATTGTCGTCCATGAAGATGAAATTAGGCCTGTGTTGTTCATGCAGGGGCACAATGACTGGATTAATGATGTTATTCAGGTAGTATGGGCTTGTCACTGTACCATTCACAATGTGTAGGGCAGTTCTGTATTGACTAGACACACCTGCCCACACTGTAACACCGCCACCACCAAAGGGTCGTCTGGTGACAACAGTGGCTGATGCATAGCGCTCTCCTTGACGTCTCCAACATCGTTGGCGGCCATCATTTCTGCTCAACGTGAATCGACTTTCATCAGAGAACAGCACTGAGGCCCACTGGTCCCTCGTCCAGCGTAAATGCTCCCTGGCCCATGCAAGACGATGACGCCTGTGCCTGGTGGTGTGGTCAGGTACCCTTGCAGGTCGTCTAGCACGCAGACCACGCTGATGTAAACGGTTTCGAATGGTCTGACGTGACACTTGGGTGCCTCTCACCTCCCTTAAATGTGCCCGGAGTTGAGTGGCATTCATCATCCGGTTCCGCAGGGCACTGTTCACAATGAAGCGGTCATCAGTGTGGGATGTGGCCAAAGGACGTCCACTTCTATGCCTTTCTGTGACTCTTCCAGTCTCTCTGTATCTCTGTTGCAACCTGCTGATGACACTCTGTGACACTCTAAGCTCAGTGGCCACTTCCCTCTGAGAACATCCTGTTTGAAGCCTCGCAATGGCGAGGTACTGTTGATCAATTGTTAGGTGTCGTCTTGGTCTCATGATGTCAAAATGTGAACAGCATGATGAAGAGGACTGTTTAAATACCAATTCTAATTGAACCAGGAAATGTATTGGTCGATTCATGGATCAAACACCTGTTGTGAATTTTGCCGTTCAGCTCCTTGTTAGAGAACAGCAAGTTGTGCAAAAAGTACTGAAACATTGAATAGTTGGACATGTGCATTCAAACGTTTAGAGAAGGTCAAATTAATTTCACCTGTAAAGGTTATAGTGCATTTTAGGTTCATCCTGAAATTTCACCCGAAAGCCGAATATCCCTAACTTTTTGTGAGTAGTGTATATCACATGAGAGGGAGTGCTGTTATATTGTATATCAGCACGGCTGTGATATTCGGTTGTAGACATGAGGCAGCAAGCAAAGTGCCGATGAACAGTTCTACCAGCCTATAAAATATCTATCAAGTAATGACTGACACGACATATTATGATTTTGTCATTTATTTGGCTCCACCAACAAATATAGTTCCTTCTGAATTCCATTTTAAAATTTTATTTTCTTTTTTTCCCCCCTAACAATGCATCAATTAGAATGTAAACAAGGCGGAGTGATCCCGGCCAGCGATAAGGTCCAAGTGATGTTGTATATCACACTGCGTCTCAGCCAATCACAATGTGCGTTCGGAACTAGCTGAATACTTCAGGAATTGATTGTTTTCTGTTTTATATTTGCGAATAATTTGGAACAAATTGTTGATTTTACTCTTCACATTGACATTGTACAGTTCTTTGTGTGGAATACCAGCAAAACATCTTGATTAAATTAATTTTTATCAGAATGTTCATACACAACAAAGTTCATGAATATGAATTTTTATTCAAATAATTTTGCTTGGAGGATGGTCACAGCCAATAGGAACCAACTTCAAAGCCAAATGATTTGTATAATTTCAGAGTGGCAGTTGTAGCAGCCACAGGTATAGCAGGGTAGCACAGGGGGCTGTAACCAGAGGGAATGGGTTTGAGTTCTGGAGGGGGACAGGACAGCTCTGCTCAAACCATGAATATGCAGATTTACAGAACAACAAAATGTCACGCAAAAACAAACTTGAGCCAGGCTCAACAATCCTGGGGAGCCACTGTTTGTGCTGGATTTATCAGATGAGTCCCTTAAGAAAGCCAGGTATACAAATGGCTCTTTACCACGTGCCTTTCTTTGAATGAATGAATGAATGAATCAATCAATGCAACAGAGCATATTTCTTCACACAATAGAGAGCTGATCACATTGATCAGAAAACCTTGAATAAAAAATGCTAAACAAAATTTTGAAAATCATGTGTCGACAGGTATGAAGGCCATAAGAAATATGCTTCCTGGGACTGCGGTCTAAACATTCTGTATCAAACACTGTTCTGCTCTGATTCCCGTCCACAACAGAATCAGCCTCCACATCCTATCAGTGTATTTATACAAAGCCTAGCACATACATGCTTATCTCTGCAGGTAAGTGTGCAGGAATTTTACCATAAACAGACTAATCAGTATAATTACTCACAGTCCATATACAGGCAATATGCACCTTCACATCTTCTATAGAAAGCCAATCCAAAGGAGGTGCTTCCTAGTAGCCCCTGAGAATTGGCAGCCTATATAAATGACACAACTCAAGATTTTAGTCAACTGCAGTTAAAACGCCTGTCTATGCGCTTGCAAGTTTTGGGTGCCCATATATGTACGTATACTTGCGTCTGTAGAGAATTGCAAGCCCGTGGATCAATATGTGTCTGTGGATATACGTATGTGTGCCTGTGGCTCAGTGTGTGTGTGTGTGTGTGTGTGGATGCGTGTGGATAACTGTGTGTCCGTGTGTAAACGCGTGTCTGTGGAGAAACACATTCTCGGCCCGGTTCAGCCCAGGGACAGATGGCTATGGAAGATGGAGAGGTCCGGGCCGAACGTTCGCGGTGCGCTGGGCTCGTTTGTCGGAGATGGGAGGACCCGTCACTGGCAGATGGGGGAGCGAGATTTGATTGGTTTCCATTTGGGCAGTTTGAGCCATTTACCCGCACTTCCAAATAGGCAATAATACCAAGCATTGGCTGAGAAAGAAAAAAAAGGAAAAATTCACCAAAATAGAGGGAACAGAAGAACAGGGGCATGTTTTAAAAAAAGAAAAAATTTAAAAAAAAAATTTAAAAAAAAGGGAATTAAAACGTGTTAAATGGACTCATCTGCATGATGTTTGTGGCTGTTATCATTAAGCAAGGCCAGCAGGAGGTAATTACAATTTGAATGCACAGCGGCTGCTGGTTTCCAGATTGGGTGGTGGGTGGGGGGGGGGGGGGGGTGGAGGTGTGGAGGGCAGAGCGTGAACATATCTATTATTAATCTGAAAGGACTGAGTGTCCGCACTTGGAAATGTCAGACAGAATGGCAGGATGAGAAACGGTAACCCCAGTGTTCGGCATGGGATGGGCTGTAATTAAGACAAATTACATTGTTCGTTACCAGGTGCACAGTGGCAGAGCAGGAGAGAGAGTTTACAGTCTGGTGGTAGTTCAGTTGGAGGGGGGGGGGGCCTCCAAAACTGAATTATGAAACGTGCAATTTGAACGGAATATTCTTCAAAGGGGAAAACATTTATATCTCCATGTCCATCCTTTAGATCCGTGATATAATGATTAATGATGCACAACAATTTCAAGGTCACATCGGTAACGGCCAACAATAGCGGGTAAACAAGCTGATCAGTGTGGGCCCGATGCTATAACTAATGGGCGATATGATGAAGCAACTTACGCGCCAGAGAGGCGATGCATTTGGTTTGCCGCTGAAGCTTTAAATTGAGTAAAGTGACAATGTCATGCTCAAATAATAGCCCGATCGGGCACCTATAGATTGCAGTCAAAGCTGCATATGAAAGGTCTTCCTCTTACTCCGGTCTGTGCGAGCTTGGCTGTAGTCTGCAGTGTAAAAGAAGCCGCTGGAGACAACCACGTGTTTCGGAGAAGAACTGTTGATGTCTACACTCAGTGGGGTTCACGCATGTACGCGGGTACGGTTGCAGATGGTCGGCCATTCCAAACTGGGGTAGGAACTGGATATGTTCGCCAAATTTAGGCACCACATTATGAAGGAGCGTGATGGCAATTGGTTTCCTCAAGTGTGCATGGCTAAATTACTGGATAATATTGTCAAGTTTCTTTTTGTAAAAATCCATGACCAGCCAAAATTCTGGAGGGAAAATTAATTTCGCTAAAATGTTTTTAAAATTGTGATATTTAATTAATAATCAAATTATAACATTATAATAAATGTGGAAAACATAAATAAATGTTATGTAGTTCAGTAAATTCAGTTCACAATGACAAAGAAATGATCATGAAGAAACGGTCATGAATCACTTAGAATCTCGCGCACAGACACGCACACGCACACAGACACACACGCACGCACGCATGCACACGCACACGCACACGCACACACACACACACACATACAGATCCAAGAGACACGAGGGAGGCAGGTAATGATAGCAGTCATATTTTATTTCAGCACTCAAGAGATGTGCAAAGCGATCAATGACAGCTAATCAATGCAATAAGAGGCTAAAGGGCAGTGTCTCTGAGACCACTGCACTGTGTGCCCCCCCCCCTCCACACACACACACACACACACACACTTCAGCTCCTTCTCACAAAACTACATAAGACAGCATCCAAAGGATTTCCTCTAGAGCAGGAGTTCAAAAACCGCCATCCCAGGAGACACTCATTCGTTGAGGCCTCCAGTTTTCCATCTCAGGGATAAGCAGCGCACTCCGGCAGCAGTGCGAGCAGTCCCTTCCCATAATCCTCTGCTTCACACAGAGTGTTCCCCCACAGACTTCATAAATATTCTACTGGACACAAGTGATGAGGCCATGAGAGACAAACAAGGTAATCCCCACGCATGTTTCAGGCTGCGGTCTTAAGAAACACACCACACACCAACACACCCCATCCCACAGCCAACCAGGGGTAAAGATGCAGGCAATGCAAAATATTTAGTAACCGCATATCAGTGCATCTCAAAGATGAGAAGACAATGCTTGGATGTGGAAGCTTGGCACCCCTCTGAATCTGAACTGAAACCCACACCAAAAAGAAAATAAATTAATTCTGGGAAAATCTATCTGTTCCCCTACAGTGCACACGCCGCATTTTCAATGCACCACAATTTTGTAAAATTGGCAGTTATTTGAAAAACAATTAAACATACAGAAGAGAAAGAGAGAGAGAAAAAAAAAAGAGAGAGAGAGAGAAGATTGCACAACAAAGAGCTATAATTACAACATGCAAAACTCACAAAGTACTTATTAATGGATTATTATAAAGGGAAGTCAGGGGTATGAATGATATAACCAGGGTATAGCTTTACATTCCATTATTAATAAAGCTGCCATTAATTTGGCTCAACAGAGGGATCTGCGAGAGAATTGGAGCCGTGCCGATCTGCCCCACTACTTTACATGTTTTATGACAGTGCCTCCAGCCGGGCTTAACGTGATCCAGCTGATCATCAAATACGTTCGCCGCGAGCTCATGAAGAAATACAGTGAGACTCAATCCCGTGGGGATGCTGTACAAACACGTCTGCTTCACAGCAGCGCCGACCAAATTTCTGCCTGTGCGTAACAGAGTGTGTATGTGTGTGTGTGTGTGTGTGTGTGTGTGTCTGTCCCTGCATGCATGTAACTGCCTGTGTGTCCTTGTCTACGTGTCACTGCATGTGTGTATGTGTGTGTGTGTGTGTGTGTGTGTGTGTGTGTGTGTGTGTGTGTGTGCAGGTTGCTCATTTCCCTTCCAAATACGAATTAAATAATATAATATAATGCTAACTCATAACTGAGTAATCACTCTGGTATATTATATGCATAGATTCACATATTTAATTCCATTTCATCTCATCTGCCAAACAACTTATTTTTTTTAACAGAATATTAAGAGCTTTGGAGGCCAGAGCCCAACAGGCGGCCTCTACTTTGTATTTATTGTTTTAATTTATTTTAAATATTGACAGTTTGCCGCATTTCTTCCTACTTCCCCCGTGGCTAAGCAAACTTTGAAACAAACACGCCAACGCTTGTTCTCGTTTTTTTACACAGGCTCTGTCAGTTCCAATGCCTCCTGCCCAGATTAACAGCGACATGTATAAAGTAAGAAAAAAGACAGCTTTCCACATAACCTACAACCCAGAAGGCTTTTAGTCTTCCACTGCAACATTCGCTCCAGTCTGTGTGCCATACAGCACGTCGGGTCAGTTTCAGTGAAAATTCTAGAAAGCCATGCATTTCTCTATCCCCACAGCAGGGGAATAACTTAGAACTTGATAGCTTTTTAAATATGATAAATATACATGCCCCTTATCGCAGATACAGAATTAAAGACCGGATAATTCCTGATTCACACCTGAGCTGTCTGTTTTTATTCATGAACGGAACCTGGCCTGAGCCAACGCGAGAAAATTAGGTTCTGATTGCGATTGGCTTTCCTTTAGAAAACTACACAATAAGTGTTCAGCTCTTATCAAGAATACCAAATCTGAATTTTATCTGTCCGAGACTGAATGATAGAAAAAATCTGAATGACCCGAAGAAATTCTGGAAAACCATTAAGTCTATGTCTAAGGATTGTAACCTGCATGATCTACCTGCTTGTATTGTGAAAGATTCAAATACTGTCTATAATCAAACAGAAATGCTGAACTGTTTTAATGAGCACTTTATATCATCTGGTTCTCTGTTTGACTATAGCTCTATTCCAACTGTACAACCTTGTTTAGAAAATTCACCAAATAGTGGACTAAAATTCAGCTTCTCTCCATTTCTTGTTCAGGAAGTACATGATGCCCTTTTAGCCCTTGACCCTTAAAAAACCTGCAGGTCCTGATCTTCTTGACCCTCGGTTCTTAAAAATAGCTGCAGATTCATTGCTGAGCCATTGACCAATCTTTTTAACCTCACCCTCAAATGCAATGAAATCCCTAAGATTTGGAAGTCAGCTTATGTTCTCCCTCTGTTAAAGGGGGGAGACCCAGCTATCTTAAATAATTACCAGCCTATTTCTAAGCTCTCAACTCTTGCTAAGGTCCGAGAAACTTTGGTCAGTGTTCAGCTTAAGGAGTTTCTATACACAAATGCTACGCTATCTTCTGTCCAATCAGGTTTTAGGAAAAGGCACAGTACTATTTCAGCAGCAATGGAGGTTATCAATGATATCACAGAAGCTCTTGATAAAAAGCTACACTGTGTTGCCCTTTATATTGATCTATCGAAAGCATTTTATACAGTGGACCATGCTATTCTTAAGAAGAGCTTGATTGGGATAGGACTATCAAAACAGGCCGTGGCATGGTTTAAAACCTACTTGTCAGGTAGAACTCAATATACTCAGTTTAGGGGTCTCACCTCTGATTTTCTGCCTGTGTGTACTGGAGTGCCCCAGGGTTCTGTTTTAGGGCCACTTTTGTTTACCATTTATATTAATAACCTTGGATGTAATGTTGTGGATGCAAACCTGCACTTTTATGCTGATGATACCATTATCTACTGTTGTGCTTCCTCTTTTGCTCTGGCTTACGACAACTTGCAAACTGCTTTTGACTCTGTGCAACTAAATCTATGTAGATTGAAGTTGGTCTTAAACACAAGCAAAACTAAATTAATGTGGTTTATTAGATCAAAGAATAGACCGTTAAACCTACCTGTTATCATTACAAAACAAGGTAAGGAGATTGAAACAGTTTCATCTTATAAGTATCTTGGAATTTTAATCGATGATTCTTTGTCTTTTGAAAATCATGTTCAGCAACTCACAAGTAAGCTAAAACTAAAGCTTGGTTTTTATTTTAGAAATAAGGCTTGCTTCTCCTTAGAAGCTGAAAAGAGGCTTGTTGCTGCCACTTTTCTTCCAGTCATTGATTATGGGGACATTTTATATTCGCTTCTGGAAAGTGTCTCAGTTCGATTGACACGATCTACCATAGTGCGTTACGATTCATAAATAACTCTAAGGCGCTTACACATCACTGCACCTTACATGCCAGGGTTGGTTGGCCTGCTCTAGCCACATGCAGACTCAGCCACTGGCATATTTTTTATTTATAAGGTGATCCTTGGCCTTTTGCCCCCCTACTTATGTTCATATCTTAGTAGGACTAATGCAGGTTGATATTCTTTGAGGTCTCAGGATCGCATGCTTTTATCTGTCCCCTTAGTACGGACAGAAGCAGGTAAAAAAGCTTTCAGTTACTCCCAAAATTTTCCCATGTAACCCCCCTGCTGAGGTCACTCCACTGGCTGCCAGTTGCAGCCAGGATCAGGTACAAAGTTCTGACCCTGGCCTACACAGCAGCCAATAGGACAGGCCCCGCCTACCTACAGGACTTAATCCAGAACTATGTTCCTGCTCGACCACTTCGCTCTTCTACAGCAGGTCGACTCGCACTTCCCCCCCTCCGTGTCAACGGCTCTCGCTAAGTGGTGGAATGAACTTCCCATTCCCCTACGTTCTACTCTAACCCTGCCTGCGTTCCGTCATGGCCTGAAGACACACCTCTTCAGACTCCACCTTGATTGATATTCTAATCTAGGACCTCATGGTACTAGTTCCCTGTGTTTTCCTGTCTGTTTGTAATAGTTTATAATAGTATTTAGAATAGAAGTGTAGTATAGCTGATTTACCCACAGCTTACTGTGAACTACATTCAACGTTCATTACTAGGGATAGCTGCTACATTATGAGAAGGATGTGCTTCGTCTTGTCTGTTCTGTAGTGACTTCGATGACGTTTCTGTATGCACTTATTGTATGTCGCTTTGGATAAAAGCGTCTGCTAAATGACTGTAATGCAAAGGTCAAAATTGAAAAAAACAACCAAAAAAAAAATTCTGCTGCACAATTCTTCACCTCCAATCAGTTGCGATTAATGGCACTAAAATATTACATTTATTTTTAATTTATCAATTTAATAATTCATAAATAAAAAATAAATGTCATATTTTAAATGGGCCAGCTAAATAAATAATAAATAAATAATTAGTTTGAATTATTTTAAAGATTAATTTAATGACTCAAAATGCATTTTATTTGTATTGCTTTATTTTACTGTGAGCTACAGGGGAGGTAGAACAGAACCTTTATTATTCCCCCAAATGTCAAAAGAAATATGGTACTTAATATTTTGTGGCCACCGCCCAAAGGTAGTTGTGGTCTTTCTCTAAAAAAAGCTTTTTCACATATTACCTCTGTGATCCCTATCATTCATCTCCAAGTTCCTGCATGTATACTGTGAGCACCCTGCACTTCATAATGTCACAAAAGTTTGAAATGAATTTGACACTTCATAATGTCACAAAAGCCCTGGATTTAAAAAAAAATGTACTTTATGAAATTGGGTGTGAGGTAAGGGTTGTGTTATTTAAAAAAAACCGGCTTCTCATGGAAGTCAAACGCATAACCTTTGGATCTGAATCCCAAGCGATCTGAAGACCTATATTTTCCAATATTTCCTGTACATTTGTCAGTGTGAGCGAGGGGGGGGGGGGGGGGGATCGTGATACAAACAAACATACTGGACAACAGGAAGAAACATAAGGTTGGAAGGACACAAAGACAGAGTGAGAGTTATGTTCGAACAGACAGACAGACAGAAGGTGCGACACAGATTGGCCGAGAGGAACACTGGACTGGGCAGACAGCCGCGGCGTCGCCATGGAGATGGCCAAGGCTTACCAGTGAGGTTTCTGAGCCCCAGCTGCCGCAGCCCGAAGTTGCCATCGCGGCGGTAGTTGAGGAAGACGGCCAAGGAGTAGCGCCCCTCGTACAGCTTGGTACCCCGGATGATCCGCAGGTTCTCCAGGGGCAGGTAGTCAAACTGGTTCAGGGCCACCAGCACGTACCCCGTCACCTCCCGGATGGACTGAGGGAGACAGAGAACGTGGGTTGTCAAGGATATATCTGTCCCAAAGGAAGAACGCGTTGTACGTCGTGATGACTCAGTTTTAAAGTGCTCTCCAGCACTTCTTAAAGTTACATTTTACATTATAAAAATTGCATATGAAGCCTGTTTATAAAAAAAATTTTTATTGGCATTGGCCATTTGCAGACCATGTCTATTGTGCAATTACCATGGCATTTTTGTCTTAACCAATCAACAGTGTGGCCATTTAGTGGGCAGCTAATCAAAGTGAACTTGAAGGGGATATCCATACAGAACAGATATACATTGTGTCCAGACCTCCAGTCAGACTGCTGCTCGTGCTTCAAACTGACATACTCCACGTTAAAGGAGCTTTGACCCTAGTCTAGTGTGTTTTTTTGTGATCACGCTAGTGACTGGTTAGCAGCTCCGTTGTTGGAAAGTGAACATTACAATTCCATACTGACATGATTTCCGCTGCAATATCATCATAGCTGCAGTAAAAATAAAGTACAATTAAATAAAAGAAAGAAAGTAAATAAATAAATAAAGCCTGTTCTAACTTTTCAATGTCCGATGTTATAAATATGGTGATTTTTAACACCACTATTACGATTAAATGCACCGGGCCACTAAAGATGAAAGTCATAGCATTAAAATGTATCCTGATTTTTATTACGTTTCAGATCTGTAGTCAGCAGAGTAAGCAATAAAAATGCATACAGGTTTGTGCTCCAGGATTCAGGCCCGTCAGTGCCCAAGAAAGCACTTTAGAGAAAGACTCCCTATAAAATGGGTTTACGATGACCCATTTCACCCCATAGGACAACGGCAATGAGCCCCTCTGTCCTGCACTTTTTTAACAGGTCAATTTGATACCTCCTAGCCTGCAGGGGCAATGTGTGCATTACAGGGTGAGCTGCAGATGGCACACTCCACCCTCCAATCAATAGACACCATTACAGCTGACGGACATAAATTACCCTGGTGACATGAGACCGCCTAACCTACAGGGGGCACTGTGAAGGGAAGGTTGAGGTTGATCTGACTCAGAGCCAACAGCAGACACTGCATCGTCGCAAAATATGATTACCACAGTGCACGGTCTGTGCAAAAGAAACCAAGGCAAAAATTATTTCAGCTTTGTTGTTTAGCAACCAAAATAAATGAATCCTGAAAAAATATATTCAGTGTAATGTTCCAAATTTAATTAAGGGATTATTGTGCTGTGGTGGGTGTATTTGACCCTTTTAATAAATTTTATTCTTACTTTCACACTGTTTATGATTTTGTTACATCCCTAATTTGTGTTTTGTGAGCCACCAGATCAATACATTCCAAGGTTCTGAAGCAAAGTACACGGTACGGGTACTGGCCATTTCTTAATTGCTTAACTGCTCAAGGGAAAATGGATTCTGCACAACTAATCAGCAGAAATCTCCATAAAGATTTTCTAGCATAAAATGGATGGCAGTCAAATGGGTCCACGCTGATGCATATTAAGACTTTTTTTCATGCGAGTGCAATTAGCACATTCACTGGAGCAGAGTAGAAGATGCAGGCAATTGAAAGCAGAAACTTTCTGCCCTTCCCAGTGACATGATTATCTTTTATCTCTGATCTTTAAGGTCAACATTGTTATATATAAAACTTTTTGGCCGATGACAGATGAAGACAGATGTACTGTAAAGAAACTGACTTTCCAACATACCAGTAATGATGTGTAATGAGATTTCTCACTCAGCCCCCAGTCATTCTGCTGGGTGCCGGCCTCCCCAAGAGGTAAAAATGCAATTCTGCAAGATCTATTAACGCTGACAGAAATGGCCCCACAAACACACACAGCCAATCAGAAACTCTCAGGCCATGACCGAATATGATGCCCTCACCCCCTTTGAGGGCGCACTTTGGCGCACTATTTGAGTCAACTTCGTCAAAAGGTTTTTGAGTGGGCGACTTTTTCTCACAAATGGGGGCACTTAAATCCCCGGATGGAAGCCTTATTTCTGGGGTTTTGTTGAGGGGATTCAGGAGCACACTCATCCCACAATTTCAGGAAGTAAACCGGAAGTAAAAACGACAAGTACAAGAGCGGGACATATTACAAACTACTCTTTTTAGTTTTGTTAATTCTATCTTCATGCATAATCTACACTTTGAAACCATTGGCATATGTAAACTGATTGATATTCTCAATAAAAAGTTAAAATATATTACAAACTACTTCCTCACTAGTAAAGAGGGAAAGAGTTTTGCAGGATTTCTTTCGCATACTTCTTGCAAAGTGAGGGGAGAGGGCACATAGTAAACAGGGGTCTGAGTGTATAGGGGACAGGGGGCAGGGAACAGGGATCATATTCGGTCATGGCCTCAGTCACCTGCATGTGCGCCCTCAAGAACTTACTCATAAGCCGTAATTAGCACCTTTATAAGCACTACATTAGGGGTGTGCCCAATTAGCACCTTTATAAGCACTACATTAGGGGTGTGACCAATTAGCACCTTTATAAGCACTACATTAGGGGTGTGCCCGATTAGCACCTTTATAAGCACTACATTAGGGGTGTGCCCAATTAGCACCTTTATAAGCACTACATTAGGGGTGTGCCCAATTAGCACCTTTATAAGCACTACATTAGGGGTGTGACCAATTAGCACCTTTATAAGCACTACATTAGGGGTGTGCCCAATTAGCACCTTTATAAGCACTACATTAGGGGTGTGCCCAATTAGCACCTTTATAAGCACTACATTAGGGGTGTGCCCAATTAGCACCTTTATAAGCACTACATTAGGGGTGTGCCCAATTAGCACCTTTATAAGCACTACATTAGGGGTGTGCCCGATTAGCACCTTTATAAGCACTACATTAGGGGTGTGCCCGATTAGCACCTTTATAAGCACTACATTAGGGGTGTGCCCGATTAGCACCTTTATAAGCACTACATTAGGGGTGTGCCCGATTAGCACCTTTATAAGCACTACATTAGGGGTGTGCCCAATTAGCACCTTTATAAGCACTACATTAGGGGTGTGCCCAATTAGCACCTTTATAAGCACTACATTAGGGGTGTGCCCAATTAGCACCTTTATAAGCACTACATTAGGGGTGTGCCCAATTAGCACCTTTATAAGCACTACATTAGGGGTGTGCCCAATTAGCACCTTTATAAGCACTACATTAGGGGTGTGCCCAATTAGCACCTTTATAAGCACTACATTAGGGGTGTGCCCAATTAGCACCTTTATAAGCACTACATTAGGGGTGTGCCCAATTAGCACCTTTATAAGCACTACATTAGGGGTGTGCCCAATTAGCACCTTTATAAGCACTACATTAGGGGTGTGCCCAATTAGCACCTTTATAAGCACTACATTAGGGGTGTGCCCAATTAGCACCTTTATAAGCACTACATTAGGGGTGTGCCCAATTAGCACCTTTATAAGCACTACATTAGGGGTGTGCCCAATTAGCACCTTTATAAGCACTACATTAGGGGTGTGCCCGAAGCCAAATGCTTTATTCGAAACTGCAGAAATAATGAACCCTAAACAGATAATGAGTCTATCTGAACATCAAGGCTTATATTTGTAATTGTTTTTAGTTTTAGTTTTTTTTTCTATGATTCAAGCTGGGCTAGTCTATTTTATGTCTTATTTGTATGAATTAGATTTTTGATTTAATCTGTTTCTAACAAGGCAGAAGAGCATGCTATTTATTTTGGGATGGACTGAAGCGATTAAATGCGCCAGCCTCTCGATACATTTCACACGTATCTGTTACTAGTAGCAGCTGTTTTCTGTTTTAAACTTAAAGCACATAGGGTTGCTGGGTGGCTCATTCGGTTAAGGCATCACGCAAGTGGCACACGCGTGAGCCTCAGGGCCTCATATCAGATCTGGACCGTTCTGGACAGATCACAGGGCGACACACAATTGGCGCCTGCTTCACTCAGGGTATGGGAGGGATGATATTTGAGGTCCGTCCTCCGGCGCCGCTCTGTGCGAGCTGAGCTGCGGTCTGTAACACGACAAGAAGCAGCTGCGGCACGTGTTTTGGCGTTTCTGAGGAGGACCGTGGGTGCCCCAGCTCTCCCGAAACGGCAGGGTGGTTAGCACATGGAACGTGACTGCCGTGGCAGACAGTTGGACATTCCAGATTGGGGCTGGGTGGCATACAATGCATCTCAACAAATCAAAAACTTGAAGTGACCCCTCTGCACAGATAGACATGGACAACGCCCCTGGAATAAACATCCTTTGGCTGAGCACCACCAACTCAATAAGCTGGATAACATTTGACCCCCTTGTCCAAGCACTACGGCTGTTATGTGCTGCTTATCTAAGGTTATCTAAGGTTTAGGGTTTGATGAAGTTGACTGTGCTTCTCCTTCCACTCCATTTACAACACTTGTATTCCTTTTTCAGCAACATTTGCTAAAATTATAGTTTTAAATTAATTTGCCAGTTGAGTATCATGAATTACAAATATCACATGACTTTTTTTAAATACAGAAACACAGAGTTATCATAACGTAATGCAAGAAAGGGGAGGGTGGTGGTTAATTGCTGTTGGACTAGTTTATATCAAAAGAAAATACATTTTTCAGTTTTAAGTAGTATATTTTCATTTGGAAATTCACTGGAAGCTGTTGAACTTAAATTTAAACTGTACAATGTTGCTTATTTTCTCGAGTGCATACACCTTCATATAAACTAAATTGCAAGTTCTTCCAATCAAAAAATCACAAATCCAATCATTAACAGATGCTTTCGTCAAGGGTGACTCGGAGAACATCACCGTTAGTCTCAGGAATACAAAAGTATGATATCGCCAAGCAGGCCCATTTATAATCGATAAGCGGAAAATTACCCGAACAAACCAACACTGAGTATTGGAAAGAGAACGCACATACCGCTAAATTGGATAACTTACTTTTACAAAACTATACCTATACTAGCGTCCCTAGAGGATTTTGATGAAGAATGTAGCATAGCTTCATTGAGCAGTTCAGTGAGGGAGAACTCTCAGAACGTCTAGAATAGTCCGGAGGCTCTGGCTGAGTGGGCGTTTGGGTTACGCTGCCGATTCTTAGACCAGAGCCCAGAGGGCTTACTATAAAGAGGCTCATTCTTTGCCTTTTCTTCTCAGGACTACATGCATTCGGGTTGCGTAGGGTAGTATGTTAATGATATAGCGAATAATAAGCAGTTGATATTATTTATTTGTTTGTATAGACCATGTTTCTTGTCTCTCTTGCTTCCGAGTGTTTTCCTCTTGCTGTTGCTGCTGCTGTTATGCACCTTATGACACTCTCTAATGGCCCTGAGGGGATTTATCTACCCAGCTTTAAAAAGGAGCATTGTGTGTTTTTCCACTCAACACAAACACATGTTTAGTTACTGGATATAGCCGGAGAGTGTTACATTCCTAGAAGGACGGAGGAAGAAACGTGCAGAGGCACAGTCAGTGCATTGGCCGTTCTTTCCGCCGGCCCACAGGATCCTTGGGAAGCGAGGGCATTTGGCAGCGGAACAAAACATAGATGCGTAAATAAAACCTGTCCCTCCTCTTGGCAAAGAGTACATTCAAGAGGTTCCTCCCGTCTCATCCCTCCATTCCAGACTTCAGAGAGAGATATGGAAAGGAGGGAGGGAGGGAAGGAGGGAAAGGAGGAGAGATGGAGAGCTCCTGAACTGCTTGCGCTCTCTTGTGCACAAGCAGGGGAACAGTCAAGTGGAACACCGAGGGCATGCGAATGCATAATTCAAACACCGCTTGCGAGAGAGGGAGATGGAGATAAAAGAGGGAGAGAGAGAGACAAAAAGAGGGAGAGCAATTGAGAGGAAGAGAGTGCTAGCGATATCCAGCTGTTATACCGAGAACATTTCCTGCTAAGGGATGCATAGTTTGTCTTCAATTCCACAAGACGTGTGACGCAATTAAGCACTGCTGTAAGACCGTGACGAATTACAGATCCTGCTACAGGAGAGGAGTCTGACATGAAGAACCGACAGGCCTGTCTGCTCGCTACCATCACCATTGGTTAATTGTTGCTCATTTTAGAAAGAGAAGGTTATATTCATACGTTTTTTAAAACAACTTTCAATCTTCACATATCTTTTTTTTTTCTCTTTTCTCCCAATTTCAATTGCCTTATCATAATTGTTCAGTTGTCACATATTGCTGATGTCGCAGTTCAGGAGAATGCAGACTAGAAGACACAGCTTCACACCCTGTAATCGACTAGCCTGGGCTACACAGTTATCGTCCAGACTAGCCCGGGCTACACAGTTATCATCCAGACTAGCCCGGGCTATACAGCTATCGTCCAGACTAACCTGGGCTACACAGTTATCGTCCAGACTAGTGTTGTCACGATACCAAAATTTTGACTTCGATACCGATACCAGGTTTAGTATCATGATACTCGATACTGAAACGGTACTTGAAACTGAAACGATACTGATTCGATACTCGGTACCTCTACTGAAATTACCTTAACCCTATTTACTTTGGCCCTTCAGAGGCAATTTCCTCCTGGTTTCTACTAGTTTTATTTAAATGTCAATATCTAAAAAAATATTCCCTGCACATCCATGGTTTTAAGTTCGAACTGAAGAAGAAGCTGTATCATTCAGAAATTTGCTACAGAATACATTTATTTCAGAATAGTCACATACAGTACAGTGTTTCCCCTAGATTTTATTTCAGGCCGGGTGGTAGGCCCCTCGAAACTACCAGTGTAGTTGCGCGTACACGGTGTCATCAAACGAGCATGCGGGGCCGAGGTAGTATCATCGCGCAGGTCGGGGGTACGGAGAGTAGTCGCACACATGGGGAGGGTGTTGGTAACAAAGTGGTGCATTTCTCCATTCTGAGCTAAAATAACATTTGCTCACAAAGGCGTATGGTAAATAAATATTAGTTATTTATAATATTAATAAACTTAAAACAGAACTTATATACAATAAACCCCCCTTAGCTTCACAAATGATATTCAGAACTATACAACTTAAACCCAGGACAAGGAGTTTGTTTCTACCGGTTTTTAAGGGCTGTTTCTGGATCAGCTATCTTTGCAGCACTGTAGAGCTGCTTTTGAGACTCCTCCATAGTGCTGATCCATAATCAGTCCTTAAAAACAGGCAGAATCAAACTCCTGCCTCTGCAGTATTAGCTTTTACTCTACACTAAAATGTAAGAGTTCTGGTCAGATAGCGAAACGGACGAAAGTGCGCCATTTTGCGTAGAGGCGGAAACTATAATTACACCCTCATAATATCAGCGCTGCAGTTGAAAATGTAATTAGGCCTAACGGGAAACCGAAGCTGTTTTGGCAAGGGTTTTTCCAGATGCTATTTTGATCATTCCAGCATTCTGCGGTAAGGGAAATATTGCAGCTACATAAAAGAAAAATTAAAAAAAGATTATATTAAAAAAAAAGAATAATATAAATGTTTTTTTTAAAGTACCGAACGTCGGAAAATTCTAATACCGAACCGTTTTTTTTTTTAAAGTATCGAAAAAGTACCGAAGTTTCGGTGTACCGTGCAACACTAGTCCAGACTAGCCCGGGCTGCACAGTTATCGTCCAGACTAGCCCGGGCTACACAGTTATCGTCCAGACTAGCCCGGGCTACACAGTTATCGTCCGGACTAACCCGGGCTACACAGTTATCGTCCAGACTAGCCCGGGCTACATAGTTATCGTCCAGACTAGCCCGGGCTACATAGTTATCGTCCAGATTAGCCCGGGCTACACAGTTATCGTCCAGACTAGCCCAGGCTACACAGTTATTGTCCGGACTAACCTGGGCTACACAGTTATCGTCCAGACTAGCCCGGGCTACACAGTTATCGTCCAGACTAGCCTGGGCTACACAATTATCGTCCAGACTGCCTCCATGCTGGAAAGCATGGGCTGGGGGCACTGTGCAATTAATTTTAAATGACACCCATCACAATCATGGTGCAGATGCTTTCTTTTTTGCTGAAAACTGGCTTCGTATTTTAAAAAGGAACATGCGTATCGGAGTAAAAAACAACGAACAAAAGAACTATGAACAAAAAACGTCAGAGGGTTTTATCTTTACGGTTCACCCACACACCCTTTTTCTCCCCAATATGGAATGTTCCGTCATATTTATCAGTGCTCATTGCAGACACCTCAAAACCAGGCCGTGGGGCCAATCCATGCACGGAACAGCGCCTTCACAGGATGAGCCACCCAGCAATGCCATGGTGTTCCGTATTATTTTATTGGCCAATTCACTAAAGCAGTTTGCAGTTTCTGGCCAATCGGAGCGTGCCCTGTGTGGCCTTTGGGGGGGTTCCTCTAATCCCTGCACAGCCGGCCGAGGAGGCGGCAGTGTGGAGCTCCACCCCCATCCCGCTCACTAGGGGAGAGGATAACATGGCGGTTTATGACTGCCTGGCAGGCACCTCTCTCTGGGAGCCAACAGAGCACACACAGCGCACGGTAGGGTCGACCGCTGTCACTCAGTAGGGCGAGGCAGCTGATCGCACGCGGGCTGCTTTCCCGCGGCTCCCATTCACCACGGCGCTCTCCCGCGATGCACAGAACGCTCGATAAGCAGCAGAGGAACACGCCTTCCTCTAAAGGACCTCCCATCGCCAGGATCTTTTGCTGTTCTTTTACAAGGGCTGCTCAAACCAGCAGAGGCCACAGAGCCTTCTGTGATGTCACAGTCAAAGCCCCGCCCCCCCCATTTCACTAATCTCTCCCCATCTCCATCACATTAGAACTGGCGGTAATTAGAAGCAATTACCACGGCGACTACTGTCTCTCCGTCGTCTCATATGTACATCATCATCCTCCTCCTCCTCTCTCTCATGCATGTCATGCTTCGCATCCCCCTCCACTGGTTACCGGTGCTGGCCCGAATAATTCGGAAAGCTCTAGTCCTAATCTGCGGACCCACCGACTCTACCTGCAATCAATTCCACCAACACCTCAACTCGTGGCTGCTTGGGCCCAGCAAGGTTTCTTTTTCTTTTTTTTCCGCTAATGAGCAAGGAAGGAAGAATTGCATTTTTATGCTATCCTACAGCTGACAGGTTGTAAATAATCTACACCATATGGTATACAGTAAATAAAAATCTCTTGAGGTGGACTGGATTTATTTGTCCTTGTTAGACACGCACACGTGTTCATTTCAGCATCTCCCAGGTTGTAATGAGCGCAAAAGTACCCTGCGCATTGCTTAAACGTAGCGCAGTTATTCATGTGAAGGCTCCATTAAATGCCCCAGACATCGTGTCCGATGATCACCCCCCGGCTAAACGGCGCACGGCTGACTCCCGGCCTCTGCCTGGAGGACTATCTCTCTCTCTCCACCACAGATAGAATCCACCGGAACACAAAGTGAACAGGACTGGGAACATGAATTATAAACCGCCGTTATGTCTGTGTGTTCTTTGTGTCGACATTTATTTAATTGGCAATTGATTGGTTGAGAAATACACAAAAGGAAATCAGCGAGTGTGAAAGCTGTGTTCAGTAATACAGAAAACGAGAACAATGTTTGATAAAAAAATTGGCTTTATTGTTACTGGCCATCTCAGTGTTTTGTGAACAATTCGCGTGACGCAATCCTAAACTACGATTTAGGTGCTATCTGAGTAGCTTTAGTCGTCACCATTATCTAGTGTTTATTTCCTCCACTTGAAATTCAATTCTCAAAACCGCTAGTTTAATTAGGTATGAGCTATCGAGGTGGTGATGGTGTCGCAGACCTTAAACCTTGCAGGTCACATTACAGTCCCTTCCCTTCTCTACTGTGGCCCCCCAGTGGTGGAATGAGCACCCCACTGCAGTCAGGACAGCACAGCCAGTGTTTATTCCACTGCAGACTGAAAACACACTCGTCTAACTGGCATCCAGGCTAATCTAATGCTGAACTAAAAATATATATTTTTAAAAAAATGTATTTTGCATTTATTTGATTTGTCTTATTCTATTTTTATTAGTGCTTCTCCTTTAACTTCTATTTTTACTAAATCTGTTTTTTTTTTACTGCTGTAATGTGCTGAATGCTTGAAAGGTGCTATCCAAATAAAGTTATTATTATTATTTGTATTTATTGATTATTTTATTTATTTTTTCACAGGTCTACTAGCCACATCTATGCTACATCTAAATCTAATCTCAAACCCACTTTAGACTTGAAGTGTTATGTTACATTCTCACTCTCCCTCATGCACTATGGCATTTAACTCTACGTTGGAGGTTTATGTATGTACTACGTCTAAGTACGTGATGTATTAATGGCATTAACTATCAGTTGTGACTCTAATGGCTTGGAATCGGCTCTTCATTGCCTAAACCTTTTTGTACACACTTGCGCAAGTCCTTCTGCTAAATGCCTAAATGCATACGTCTCCCACACACCCTTCACTGTACTTGGCATCTATTTTTTTTGTCAGAACCTTTATCGCTGCAGTATGTATCTATTCAATTCAATTAAAATGGAGCCTTATTGTCAAGACGAATACAATTGTATATATTAAACATATTAAACATTATCAGAAATAGCAGTGAAACAAACAATTATACATGTAGATATATCTAAGCATATGTAAAGTACATACATCCACATATAGGCATAAATGTCTATGCACAACCCACCCTACCTCTCTCTCTCATTCTTTCTGTAGAAATATATATTTTTTTAATATTGCCAAAGTGTACAGTGATGCATTTAACCATTAATATAGATGAATGATCAGATGAATAATGAGTACATGACTCTCCATCAATTGTTGGGCTCAATGTCTGTCTCACTCCTTTAGACTTCTCCTAGCAGGCCCGTCTCTCTGCGTTTCCCTCGTGTGCACCCTGTACTTTGAGTAATTACCATCCTTCACAGCTGTGCGCTCTGGTGAGATGGGAACATAGAAGAAATCTCATAAAGTTTCCCTTCTTTAATTATTTTCAGGAAACACAAACCAGCCTGTACTTGAGGCGTTATAAAAAAAAAACTTATTGCCACACTACAGAGGTCCGCCACGGAAGAAATGCATTTATATATTTCTAAAATAAAAATCTGTTTCCTCAGAAACTGGGAAGGGGAGAGATTTTCTGCTCTGTGGTGCTCCCAGAAAGAAACTGCAATAAAAATGTCAGAATTTCTGCCTTAAGCGATCTTGGTGGATTGCGTGCCGAACTGAAACACCAGCCATCATGAGCAGACATTCACCACCATAGAGTGCACCGATCTGGGGAGACTCGACCCAACGCAGCTCTGTCGGACATACCGTTGATTATCAGTGGTGGGGGCAGGGATATACTGGCTCACACCCAGAGACAACAAAGCCCTTAGCCCATTGTATGTCCTCTTGGGCTTATGACCCTGTTACACATGGAAAAATCACAGAAACTGACCACTCAGCAAGTCACATCTCCTTCTATTGCTCACCCATGTCATCTTTCAGGTGCACAGCTGGGTGGTTATCTCTTAAAGTGGACTTCCACTGTGTGTCTTGTGTGTTCCCTTAAGAAAAAGATCTGTCTCCTGATGGAATTGGACCAGTGGAAAAAAAATAAAAATATTAAAGTATAGTATAGCATTAGCTAATATATTTTCTCAGAACTGCATTCATCTGTTATGTGCCGGCTAATATTAACCACAGAACAAGGCCACACAATACTACAGGAGTGCTCCTGTGGCTCTCCGTGTCATTGTGCTATTGAGCTGGGAAGACAGAGGGAAAGGAGCACTTAAATCGAATGTCTTAGTCATAGCATCCGTTAGTCCGTCTCGTGCAATCGGAGGACAAGGACGAGAGCTGCTCTCTGCAGGAAGAATGCAAAAGGCTGCGGCACTCATCTCTGTGGTACTCGTACCACATCTTCGCACTTGAGAGGCGCAGGATTGAGGTTTCAGTTCCATCCGAGAGCTTTGTTTACCCGCCTACAGCACAACAACCCCCCACCCCCTCCCTCCCTGTGCCAACCTTCAATTTGATAAGGAAATGAACAAACAAACGGCCAACAAAGAGTATAATTGGCGGAATGCATCACACATAACTGATTAAAACTGTCCAGCTTGTGGGCAGTGCCAGAGGGGCTCTTTGTAGTTTTCAGTCTGCAATCTCGGCGGCTTTAGAAAGTGAGCACCACCAATCCCCATCAAATCTGACAAGCAGGCAACGGAGGCCGGCGCCGACTCTCCACAAACAACCCAAAGCCTCGGGAACCACCTCCATCAGTCTCCCAGAAACGACGGGGGCCCCCCGGAAGGACTTGTCCAATCCTGAAGTCGTTCTGTAATTGATTTAAGCAGATTAATTTCAGTCCGAGCCGCGCCCGCGTCGCGCTTAATATCACACAAATTGATGAGCGGAGGACTCCGTCGAGGGAGCCGTTCTGATGAATGGCAATTATTCAATTAGACTGCCGTTATTGCCGGTCCTTTTAATCTAACAGTAATCACTTCCCCGTCCTTGTAATTGCTGTATGAGTATAATTGTGCTCGGAGTAGACCGTACCATACTGTGTCAGTTTTAATCATGAATGGCCCCGGGTTGTGTTGAAAGACCATAGTGGTGGAGGGCTAGTTCTGCGGTATTCATCACCAGCTGATGCAGCACTGACACACTGCTTACTTATGACACTTGGTGGGAAGTTTATTTATTTTTTTAAACTATTAAATTATTTTTTTAAATGGCTAGCACCACTGGGGTGATACGCTGAGACATTTTGACTTGGCTTGTAGGAGAATGTCAAGGTGAAATAAATCAATCAATGTTCAACGGAGCAAAGAAGTATTACACCACATTTGTTCATGACGTCAACCAGGGCGTGTCTGTTTAATACAGTGGAAAATTGGATAGAAAACTTAATAGTAACCTGTCATTTCAGGCTGATTTCTCCTTGTAGGTGCTAACAATGGTGGCCAAACAATTACTGTAACACAGCCGACAAGAAAAAATGATGTAATTGCAATCTTGTGTCTACAAATACAGAAGAAAGGAATAAGCATTTTTTCTAGTTCTCAAACTTTTCTAGTTCTCTGGTGAGCTTCGTGACAAACAGACGGTTAACTTTGTATTGGAACACGGTATCTGAATTCTACCAGACAACCAGGCAAAATTGTGCAAAGGAAGACTTTGGATTATGAATCGTCTCAATAGAACACACTCCTTTCATTTAAATTAGCGATGGAGACAAAGGATCAATGGATCTAACTGTCACGCCTGCTATGACCTCACAGCGCACAAAACATCGCAATTCAGACGCTCACACTTTACGTGTAATTATATACAGCAGTGTTACACCCCCTCTCCCCAACACACACGCACATACCACCGATTAAAAACCTGTCAATCAAACATTGTTTAGGTTTTGAGATCATCTCTCTGAGGATAATGAAAGTTCTGTGCTTTTAAAACATTTGAAAGTGGATAAATAACTTTTTAAGCATATGATCAGTGTAGAAAGTTTACACATAATGCTGGCTACATATATAAGTGCATATAACCCAGCGGAAGTGAATCTTTGGACAAACAGAACATTTACTAATCTTCCCACAAACCTTCCTATTTGACTCCCAATGAAACATAATTATACGATAATAACGTAGGTCACCTACGAATGGGACTACTGGTCGCTGTATTGTAGTAAGAGCTAGGCAGATGCCCTCCTTGAAAGTGACTAACAATACAAAACTCTTATTCTCCTCACAATTATATAGCAGAACATGTTACTGAAGCCATTTAGGTTAAATACCTTGGCCAAGTGTACAGTCAGTGTCCATCCTGGGATTCGACGCAGAAACGTATCAGTTGCAAGCCCAGCTCTTTAAACACTACACTAGACTACCACTCCATGCTTCAGAACATTCAGTTGTGCATTGAAAGATACTTGTACTACATAAACAGTAGTGCCCGAAGAACACTTGTCGCAATGTGTTCTGCATGCACCTACTATAAGCTATGGGATTGCGCTTTGGTTGACATTTATTTAGGCGTTTGCCATTTTGAAACACAAGCAAACTGATTTGTTTACAATAAAGGTTGCTCTCCTGTCATTTTATTTAGCCGTAGAGTAATGTGGGGTGGCATCCTTTCCTTACTGTCAACAGCTGTGACCCAATCTTCCTGGGCTGGCTCTTGATAGGTGGGTAGGATTGTTTTCCCTCTCATGACTGCATGGTTTCTCAAACTCTGTCTTCATAGCTATGCAGCCATAGATTACTCCTGGCAGGGGCACTTGTCCAACTCTCCCACCCCCACCCCCCCAGTTGGGGCTCCTGCTGCTCTATTACACTTTCCCTAACTATTTTCTCTCTCTCTTTTTTCTACATTCTGCCGGTGGGGCTTATGCGCTATATAAACAAATATTGATGTGATGTGATTTGATTTGATTAGATTTTACAGAGCCCCGTTGAGCGCCTATCATTCTCCGCTTGTATTTTGTATACCAGTATGTCCGCTATGGTTTCTCTCTCGTATTCATGAGACGGGTGGAAGAGATGTGCACAAAATAGTGATGTATGATTGAGGAAAGAGAGGATCTCTGTACACGTAAATTGCTCCATATCCCAGCGCAAGGATAGCACACTCACCGCTTAGCTCTCACAGTTCTGCTATGAGCACTTTGGGGTTAGCTATCCAATTAAATTGAGCAGAGATACCTGGCAATCCAAGTTACCATCGCTATGGGGCTGTTAGCCATTCTTGGGAGGCACCGAATCCCACTTTGTGAATGTTACGCTGTTATTAGCTAATAAAAGCAGAAGACTGCTCAGGCACTCCATAAACCTGGGAATTGTGCTGAGGGGAGACTGTTTATTGCGCTGATGCAAGACCTTGATACAGCGGAAGAAGAAGAAGATGATGAAGAGGAAGAAGAAGAAGCTCTTTTGCAGTGCTTTTTATTCATGGCACTTAAAAGAATAAAAACTATATAAAGGTAAAATACTAATGTTTGGTAAGATTTAGTGTCAAAAAGACAATAAAAAAGCCTAGAATAAAGTACCTTTTTAAAAAAAAAAAAAGGTTTAGTCAGGTGAGGCATTCCATAGTCCGTGTGGCCTTACTAGAGATCACCGGACTGCCCATCACAGATAAAAAGAGTTTGGCCAGCAGCTGGGAGGTGGGAAGTGTGGAGAAGCACATGGTGGTGTCTCACAAACGGCTGAACAGGCCACCATGTTTAATACATGTCTACATACACTATAGTGTAGGCTATGTTCAGTCGAGTAGGTTGGAAGAAACCAGGCCTTTGTAGTTCCCCTCTCCCACAGCCTCATCATTATGTTTTATTTTAAACCAGAGAGGATTTGAGGTCAAATTGAGTATTAAAAACCACAATAACAAGAATCCGGGTTCATCTGTAATTTCTCGGTCTATCTCCATCTCTATTTTTTATTTGGGGGAAGTGTACAGCCCTTGAAAATGTTTTTTTATAAAATGTGTTGCTCAGGAATGGGTCCAGATTGTAGCAGTGCCGGGACACAGACATATTGCATTACTCAGGAATGAAAACGGCGGTTTAGGGAGTAAACTCAAATGTCAAGTTACAGTAAGACGTGAAATAGCGGTGTGAATAATTCATGCGGTTGACTGATGTGGAGTCAACACGACACGCAGTTTCCTCTCCGGTAAAATGACCTCCTCAGCATGCAGTCTAACAGAGGCGTAATACTCCATTTTAAAGTGGAAAAGTGTTAAGCAGAAGAACCTCTACAGCAGACAGGGTTGCTCTCTTATGGGTTCTCACCAAATCCGGCGAGGTGCATCGGTCGGACGCATTCTATTCATTTTCTCTGGAGAGGATCCGATGCGATCGCGTCGTGCATCATAGATTTGGCGCAGGGACTGTGTGGGACGTTGCCCGGTTCTGAATTTGAATAGAATTGATTCCAAACCTACTTTAGGCAAAGTAATGCGTCCACCGTTGCTCGCGAAACTCGGATCAAACGGTCAAAGTAGGCGTTTTAGATCAAATATGAATCAAGATTTAGCAACTGCATATACTATTTCTCGCCTCAAATGTTTTCAGAAACGTATTTTAGTGGACCGTTTAAGTGGTATAAAAGTTTATTAACAGGCCGCCATATTGTTCCGGTTTGAAAACGCAGGCAAAATACATCTAACCAATCAGGTGCCATTAATGTTCCCTCATAGGCTACTGGACCCGTATAATAGCACCGCCCACCAAACTCAGTTTGGGGGGTCCGGCGCTTCCCCATGCGTCGTCGCCGGATTTGGTGAGAACCTAACTTTATGGCTGCTTTATACTTATGTACAATTGTGGGTAGTTTGCGTGACTTGCGTTGTGTGAGGCACTCGCGAACGGGCAGAGAGAGCATTCATACTTGTGCAGCATGTTACACAGGTTGTGTAGGCCGCGTAACTAGTTTTCAGCTCATTCGATGGAGATGTATTGAACAAAGTCCATAAACTCCATGAACATTTATGGAACAAAGTCCGTAAATTATTTCTCGAGGAATCGTACAGGTGCCGGTATCGTTGGATAAACAATTAATGGATGAAAAAGCCAAGAAAGGGCCATCTCATTTATTTATTTATTTATTTATTTATTTTAAATACGTAAGGTGGCTTGTATTGGCTTCGTTCGCGTTCGTATACGTGCTAGAAGTGTCATTTTCATCAAAGGCTATATGATAACTGGTACCATTATGAATCTTTCAGATGGTCCAGGGTTGTTAGTTGGTGAAAGCAGTTATTCATGCTGTACGTGTATTTGTTTATGCTGTACGTGTATCTCACTCACATTGTGTGTTGGTTAAAATGCACAGTAAAATGTGCCTCACCCTCTCGCCCTCAACTTCAGCTTGTTCTTTCCCTTCATATTTTTCATGTTTATACTAGATTAGATAGCATCAGGACATACAGTATATCACCTATCGCAAGCCAAGGAAATGTCCCAGTAGATTTTTTTTCTTCAGAATATCAAAATGCAAATGCAAATAATAAAATTGATCGCAAAAGGCATGTAGCCACG
Source organism: Synaphobranchus kaupii (assembly GCA_029718625.1). Lineage (NCBI taxonomy): Eukaryota > Metazoa > Chordata > Actinopteri > Anguilliformes > Synaphobranchidae > Synaphobranchus > Synaphobranchus kaupii. The sequence goes on along the minus strand of CM056384.1, from coordinate 59,355,355 downwards.
AATATAGGTTATGCTCTGACACGTCTAAGATGCAGCAATCTAATTCTGACTGTGTTTAATGATGGTGTGTGGTTATTGTAATCATGCACAGCTTGATGGTGTGACAAAGAATGCTATATGAAATTTTAATGAATGCCACCCCAAGTGGAGTTGCGTCTCCCACAAACAGAATATTTGTGGCCTGCGCTGGGGTTTGGTTAGTCAGCAGTAAACCAATAGGAGGCGCACAACAGAAACAATCGGCCCTGTGCAAGCTTGGTGGTCAATAATGCGTTTGCCAGATCACTCACACCCTGTCGCATTGTGCTATTTTGGTGGTGTTGTGAATGTGCCGCACATATGAATGCATTAACACAACTACGACAAATATATATACTTTTTTTTATTTTTCAATTTGACCATTTGAAATGCAGGCTGTGTTCAGTTATGCAGTACAATGTGGGCTATTTAGGAATTGCACCAGTATGGAGTGAATCAATGTAAGCAAACTGAATGAGAGACGCAAGGAACGTGGGAGACCCCGGTTCTCAAATAATGTGAGATATGTTTGTTAAGTGCATTTAGGTGCTTCTGGTTATGTTAATTTTTTGCCTGTCACTACAGTCAAATTAAGCACATAATGGTATTCCCTATGAGGCTGCAACTACAGGGAACATATTTACAGGCAGCACATTTTACAGTGGCTGTTATGGGACAGTGGTTATCCATTAAAATTGTGGTTGCTTACTCCATTACATTGAGCCCAGAACACACTGACAACTTGCAATTTATTTGTGGATTTGGCAGGGCTAGGTCAATGATTGAGCAAAAAGCTTTGTAATGTTAAAAATGTGTTTTGGATCATTGGACCAGTCGGGTGATAAATGACACTAGCAGCCCACAGAAAGTCAGTGCATTCTTTGAGGCGTGCTGTATTGTACACGGCGTAGTGACAGCAGTGTAGTATGATGGTTAGGGAACTGGGCTATAGGTTGTACCCTTGAGCAAGGTACTTAACCTGAATTGCTTCAGTATACATCCAGCTGTATAAACGGAGGTAAAAAAAATGCTAAAGTGGAACGAACTCCCCACTCCACTGCGCTCAGCTCAAACACTGTCTGTTTTCCGTTGTGGTCTGAAGACACACTTTTTCAGACTCCCACCTTGACTAAACTACCTATCTAGGGCCAATTCCATAGTACTTACTTCCAGTTTTTTGCTTGTTTTCTATTTAATTGTTCTTTTTTTGGTTTATAGTTCAGAATGTATAGCTGACTGTGTGTACTATTCTATGTTCATCACTAGGGATATCTCCTAAGTTATGAGAAAGTTGCGCTTTGTCGGATCTGCTTTGTAGTCGCGTCAATGACCTTCAGCGTGCACTTATTGTACATAGCTTTGGATAAAAGCGTCTGCCAAATGATTGTAATGTAATGTAATGTAAAATATAAATGTATGCTAAAAAACAATGCAGGCTAGTTGGCTGTAGAGTTGTTTCTCCAGTGAGCGTATGTTTACGCTTACTTTTCAAGTGCATGTCTGAAATGAATGAAAGTGAAGAGGTGATTTTTTTTTGTTTTTGTTTATTTTAAATAGTAGTATTAAACAAAATCTGACAACAAAGAAATAAGCACTGGTATATAAACGGAAAGCATCTGTTGTTTGAGGAGGAAATAAACGTGAAAACGGAAACTATTCATTCTCACCTTTGTTTTTATATCACAAGTAATGGTGCTTGCTCGGGATCGGCGCTGACTGAATTAGCAGCTGGCTGTGGCGCAAACGCGTCGTTTTTAAAGGGAAAGAAATGGGACGACCTAATTGGAAATAATCAAACCAAACCTCCATCACACCCACAGTTAATTTATTCCTATCAAACTAGCCTCATTTACAACTGTGCCATAACTGCGCTAAAGCCTGGTGTCACGAAATTACTGAAACTGAGTTGGATACGTCCTAATTTGCACCCTGTGTTAGGGCAACCATTTGAATTGCACCTTGACTGTCAAATTAGGGCCTGATAAATTGACTCCAATTGACATACAACAATATATGGCCTCTCATCTGCCATTACACTGAGGAAGGTATCCCCGTCCACATTTATAAACAAGAAGACCAAGGCTTCAATAGGGTGCTGTCTTCTTCCTCAGTCTCTTCCAGATGTTTTGATTTCTCAAGGGCATCCTTAGCCTCCTCTTCGCACGCGTGAAGTAGAACTGGTGGTTGGACCACGCCCATAAACTTGTGGCAGTTGTCCAGACACCACTGTCTGGCAACTCACATTTGGTTAACAAGTCGCTCCTATGAAAGCAGTACTGGGGATAAAAAGACCATTGGTTGCAAGTCTGGTATAACCAACACTGAACTTACCACAAGCTGGTACTTTACAAAACAGTATCCACGTGAATGTAAATGTAGGCTGTTTCTCTCTGGAGTGAATGAAGTAAATTAAGAGGACCAAATTGGGTCTGTAACCAGACAGCATAGTTATAACCAGCTATTTGGACTGAACAGCCTGTAAAGCACTGTGGACTATTAAGCAGACAGTGACTCATTTGGTATCACGCGCCAGCCTGACAGAGCTAACGTATATAGCTAGCGATTAAGCACATTATGGCAGCTATAATTATCCAGAAAGTGAGACGCTATTGTTAACCAGAGTGCATAATAAGCACACTTACCCTCTTCAAAATGATCTGTGCAAATAAAAAAAGATATCAATTAATGCTACTATTGTTAGCTAAGGTTGCCTGGCAAGCTTTTTACATAGTTAGCGAGCTCACTAGCCTGCTGGCTAACATTAGTTACCTTGCTAGTTATTAAACACCAGGTAGCAGCTAGCTACCAACAATATTATGCCATGGGTCAAATCAGTCAGCCTTCAGTCATTTCTCACTCTTATTATATTATTCTTCGCCTATATACTAAATAACAATGTTTTTCCACTTACATCGCAGTGGCTCTCCTGCGGTTATTTTTTTTTTTTCCCCCAATGCAACTTGCTCACTTCAGCATAGGCTACTGTACTATAGAGCACCTGCGGTGAATGCATGAGATATAGAAATGCAGAAAAAAATCCAGTGGTTAGAGTGTTAGTCTGCGGCTGTGGGTTCTGTGAGTATACGTCAGGACCTGAACTCTATTGAAGCTGAGGGTGTTAGGAGACCATCATTAGCCAGTGAGTAATTAAATTACTCTCTCCTTCATTCTTTCTTTAGGTGAATCAAAGACCATCTGTGGAACCACCCTCTGTGTGACTTTAAACATAGTTTCTTTTTTCAGCATTTAACAGGTTTGGAGATAGAATGGTGGTTGTCTGCGCCAACGGACCGAGAAGAGTATTTTCCTCTTTCAGTCTTAATTACAGCCTATTCTTCCTCTGATTACATCCCTATTCATTCTCTTGGGTGGCGAAGAACCGGTTCCTATCTCCACAATGCAAGGTGGATAATTAATTTTGTTCCAAGAGGAAAAATTTGGAAACGTATGAGATGATAAAGGTAATAATTATCACAGTGCAGCAACTGAGGAGTTTCTGTGTGAGGCTGAGAGTGTGGCAGAAAGAAAAAAAAAGAAAAAAAGAATGAAATGATGGAAACTAAAGGATAAAGGATAAAAAATAATTTTAACAAAAGAACATAAACATAATGAAAGAGAAGTAGAATGAAAGAAAGAGCATCTACCCACAATGCCCTACTGTACAGGACATGGATAGGTGCCCTATCCTCAGGGAGGGGGTGGGGGTCTATTTAGGATTAGGGCTGCTATGATTAGTCAACGTGATCGACTGGTGTACTGCGTACATGCATGTACTGCGTACATACATCGATTTGCATATTCATGATCGGCACATATTATTATTAATATACATATTAATTTTTTTTTTTTTATAGTATTCATGCTTGTTTAGCCGTCTGCTTATTTTTGTTGTAGTGATACTAGTGTCAGCACCAGGAATTTGTCCCTGGAGGTGCTCACGGGGAGCTAGGTTAATACAGGTGCTGATAATTGTATATATTTTTTTTTTACTGCAAAATGTAATATTGTATGAAAATGCTTGTGGGGAGGGCTGTGATGGTGCTATGCAGATTCATGATGGGGCGGAGCTACAGCCCTGGCTTGTCCCCGCTTTGTGCCACCACAGAGTGATTATTGATTAACGACAGAAATAGATGTTAGTTACTTAAAAGCTGCGTAATACAGCCGATATTGTCTCCGTTAGTTTAAACGTTGGCTCGTTTGCCTGCTATCACTCTACGGCAGTAGCTTTTTGTCCCTAAGGGGCTGAAACGGATATCTGATACTTATAGTTGGTGAGATAATGAGTTGAAGACACACTCTCGTATTAAACCGCACTGTGCCTGCTGTGGCAATATCACCGCATGATGTCACGTCATCTACAGAGCTGGAGTTTGGCTGCGGAAAAGTGCAATGCTACACAAAACAGGAAAATAGGACCTAGGATGCCTTTTACATTACCAATATGCAAATTATAACAATGTCAAGGTGTTTTAGCTTGGAATTTTCCTTTAAGGGAATTTTTTCCTATCAAATGTCCTTTCTGTTTAAATTAGTCAAGGAATATTATCTACTGTAGTTAACTGTGGAATATACTCTTTTCATTGGAAAAAATAAAACTCATTTAATCAATCACAAATGAATTGCTAATAGCAGACCTATTTGGGATAGTGAATGGCAGTATTATTTGGATGAAAGATATGCCACACCAAAGTTACAGGTTTTTTCTGTGTAAGTGTAAGAGAGAAAGCGAGAAAGAGAGAAAGAAAGGGGGATGTGGTAGAGCATGCAGAAGGGCAGCACCAAACCTACTGCAACAAATACATTCTGACCTCAGCAGCACCAAACCTACTGCAACAAATACATTCTGCAGCACAACATGGTGGGCTTCATAAATTATTTTTTTTATCTCCCAGAATTCTCTTTGTTTTCTTTCTTTTGTCATCAGCACTCCCAACTGTTTGTTCCGAGGGCACCCTCTCCTTGCCTCACTCCGGGCCACTTTCGCAGTCATTATTTTCAGCTGCGAGTGTAATCGGCCGAGGGCTAATCAACATTTAGCTCTTCGGAGCGCGTCATTACACAGTTTCTGAACGATGGCACAATTACACATAATGTCACTTGGCTAAATGGCTGTGTAATCCTAATGAGCTCTTATTTAAACACAAACAAGCTGCCGTTCAAAGAAAGACGGGAGAAAACATGCAGGCCGTCACAAAAGAACGGCAAGTTAGCCCCGCAACAAGTGACCCGGGATCCGTTTACCAACTCATGGTCACAATCGTCAACATTTTGGACAAAAGGTGGATGTTGATTGAGGATAAGAGCTATTGGTACAGTATATGACGGTATTCACACCTTGGTAAGGAAGCGCATTTGGTGTGAGGCATTCAGGCTAATGTAGTCATTGTGTTATTGATGAAGACCCTGTTCTATTCTGGATTGTTCAATTCAACCCAATTGCCAAGGACATCATTCCTATTATCTCCCGTCTTGTCAACTGTTCGTATTCAACTGGCATGGTCCCCATGGGCTTTTAAGAGGACCACTCGGCTAGAGGTAACTTACTGAGCTCCGTCCGCAACTTGCCTGAATGCCCACCTGCGGCCTGAAGCTCATCCCGGGGAAGACAGAACCGTTCCTCCTGGTAACGGGTTCCCCACAGATTGATGCTTCAATCTCTGTCGATAGTTTTGCAGCGTCTCGCTCCCCCTCAGCTAAAAATGTGGGACGGTTGCAGCAACCCCTGGGGGGTATACTACAAAGCAGGATTACTTACAGTAGTTAGCTGGATAACTGCACTGAGTAAAACCGGGAACAGCTCTTTTTTACTTCAGTCCGTGTTCCAGATTTGGGATAGTTCCGGGTTTTATTTGGTGCAGTTATCCAGCTAACTAAGTAATCCTGCTTTCGTAGTATACCCCCCCCCCCGGTCCCGCAGGGGGGGGGGTATACTACATGAAGAGAACCCGCCCCTTCCTCAGCATACCATATTGGAAGTGTAATTGTTTTGCATCGAATGTCCTGTTCCGTAAGCTACGCGGCTACACGCACGAGCCCTCGTAATCTCTCGTCTGGTCTACTGCGACGCCTCGCTGGCGGCCTGATCTGCTTATCGGTCCAGAATGCTGCTGCCCACCTGGTCGTCAACCTGCCAAAATTCACACATGCCACACCCACAGTCTGAAAGGTTATAATTAGAGAGGGAATGACTGACGGTTGCACTCATTTTTGCTTTATGAAAAGCCCAGGCTCCCATCACTAATGAACAGATGGATGGATAAAACTGTGCAAGGATTTGTGGTGGGAGTTCAAACCCATTCTATCTGACTGACAATAGTGAGACAGTTGTAGGATTATGCTATTTTGCCGATGTAAACACAATATTACTTTGGCCTGTCAGAATACCATAGCTTTCAATGCACCCCGCTATTGTAGTCACAAATCTTAAATTATCTGTGGCATACTGTGTTAGAAGTGTAATTGTTTTGCAATGGTTGTCCTGTTCTGTTCTGTAAGCTTTAATCAACTGATCATTACAGGCTTTTTGTCTGTGCATTTTTGTGCTATTGTATGTGTTGCTTTAACACGGAACTTTTTGTATTTGGTTGCAGTTATCTTGGCCAGGTCTCCCCTTGATTTTTTTTTTTTTTTGTCGCAAGGGACTTTCTGGTTAAATAAAGTCTAAATGAAAATAAAAGAAATGTGATGTGCTTACAGCAAGTGTGCAAATGCACCGCAAAGCTGACATTAATAAAGAATAATACCATTTCCAGAGCTCTAGCCAATAATGAAAAATGCACCTTTCCTTTCCTGACACACAAAAGAAAACACCTCACAATCTGCCTCAAACTCTATGAAACAAGGTCAGGATGGAGCACAGAGACCGACCAATCATAATTACAGTCGGCGTGAAGATGAGCTCGGCGCTCACAAGGACCACGCTCTAATGGAAACAGGAGATTGGCAGCGCCTCTCTCTTCCTCCGCAAACCCAACTCTTCCACCACGATGACGCACATCCCCCCTTACACCTACCACTCAGAACTGCCCAAATGGTCATTCTCTCTCCCTTCTCCATTGCTCTAATGACTTTTTACCGTGTTGCTAGCTATGGAACCCTACTTCCTGCTCCATTGCCTCTTAAAATTTCAATGAATTAGATTTTGCTGCCATGAGTTAGTGACTTGTTAAAAGCCTTGCTGAAGAGAGAGCCACTGATTGCCAATTCAGCTCTCAATTAACTTATATGCCCGTGGTGACATTTTAAGAGTGAGATTAAAAAAAATACATCCTTTCTTGAGGAAGGAAGTGATGGTGTATTAACCAAACCTTTTTAGTATTTTTTTTTTTACAATGAAAAAAGTGAAGACCTTTCAGAAATGCTGTTTCTTCTCTTCTAAAAATATATATTTAAGATTTGACAATATTCTTCACATTTCTTTTTTCTTTTAGTGGTTTGAAAAGTGGTAATAAATGGATTCACTGAAAAGAGAGCCTGACCAACTCAGAAGCCAAAGCAATGTAAACGGAGACAATAGGTTCTCTGACATGGGCTCAAGGGTCAGTGTATGTGATGCTTACAGCCAGTTGTATTTAAGTTTTGGCACCCCAGGCCAAAGTGTATCTTACAGTAAATCTCTAAGTGGACAGGAGCTGACCTGTCCTGACATAAACTCCAGCAAGTACCTCTGAATTCACCATGAAATACATATATGGAAGAACAATGAAAAGTTTTGAAAGATTGTCACAGTCTTTAGACTTGAATATTATCAACAATCTGTGGGGAGATGTCAAACATGCAGTGCATGTAGGGACACTACATTTCTGAGCTAGTAGAAGAGTTCTGCAAGATTTTTCAAAAAGCAAGAACAGAAAGTCATGGCTGGCTACAGGAGATGTTTGGAAGCCATTATAGATCTGCCAAGGGGGGTGTTACTAAGTAACTGACAGGTGTCCACACCTTTGCATGTGCCATGCTCACTTTATTGTTTTAATATACAAGTAACTAAATATATGATACATTTAAATAAACAATCCATCCATGATCTAACCCATTTATTCCTGGTCAGGGTAAGGTTGGAGGGGGGGGGGGGGGGGGGTCTGGAACCTATCCCAGCATGCATTGGCAGGAATAACCCCTGTACAGATCGCCAATCCTTCTCAGTGCAATAAATAATGTATTTAAATTCATAATAATTTTTTTTTTTACTTTGTACCATGTAGAGGTCAGGTCAGATTCTGTTAGACATATCACTTAGAGATTAACTGTAACATACACCAAAAGGTGCCAATACCTTTGCACAAAACTGTATATTAACTTCCTTTTACCATGTTCAACTGCGCCTCCAGCAAATTACACACAGATTAATATCCAAAATAATCAAGATCAGTTTGTTTTGACAATTAATTATTTTATAGCCTCAAACAATTATTAGAACAAGCAATTAAGCCAAATTAGACAGAGCCCCCATAGTGAGTAAGTGGCAGGGAAATAAATTAATTTAAAGATATACAAATTATGAACACAAAAACACCTCAGACCATGGTTTTTTTTGCAGATAGCTGTCACTCAGTGTAAAATTCACATCAGTAGTCAGTCAATGGCTTAAAGCACAGCTGATTGACAGACAGAATCCACTTTGTTCGCGTTTGTATACGTGCTAGAAGTGTCATTTTCAGACCGGTTTAGCTGCCCTATAGAAGTGAAGGGAGAGCGACAAATACCCTATTCTGGATTATCACCCCAGGGGAGCACAGAGCAACTAACAAACATATTTCGCCACCATTTGGACTAATATCATCGCCAGGTAACTACACAACCCAAGGTTCTACCAAAGTTCAGTTGTGCTTTAAGTAAACTAACTGAGGACATGTGGTACCTCAGAAGCAGTAGCGATTAGCGAATGGGGAAATGTTGAAAAATACTGAGAAAACACAAAATGGACATCCCTGTGATTCTTCTCCCAGGCCAGGTTCATTGTCAATTCAGATTCACATATTCCACATCCCATCAAAAGACTAAAACAGGGGTGTCTTGGTGGCGTAGCCTATAGAGCACTGTTCATATGCTCATTGCAAGCCGCAACTTTCCAGCTTACCTCTGATGCTATAAACTACTCGCACGAGCTGGACATCGGAATGTTCCTGAATGGAGGCTGGAAAGCTATTGTAAATGGGATGTCATTGACCGGTAAATGATTGCGATTTCACCGATTGATCCAGTCCATCGTAAGTACTGGTTTATGATTGGTTTTTAAAATGTGATGTAAATGCGAGGTTTGTGATGTCAAATGTTTCATCAGCATTTTACAACTGATTTGTTACAATGCACTTCACAGCATGGCCTTAACCCCCCACAAAGCAAGGCAAAGGAGTATGTGACAGTTATCCATTCTTAAGGGGAAGACTGTTTGTATGGCAACAACACACTTACTTTATCAATGCATATATTGAAATAAAATCCAAATAAACAATACCAAACAACTGCAACAACAATATAATTATACTACTACTAACACATGCTACGACTGAAACTACAACAACTACTAATAATAATCCCTTTCACAGCGAGAAAAACAAATAAATTCTAGCCTTGGTCAAACCAGTTGCATTGCTCTGAGGAGTGTAACTGGAAAGGGTCAGCCATACCATGAGCCCCGTTCAGCGCTTTAGACCGGTCTAACAGTGACTGAGAAAGTGCAGTCCTTCCAAAGACCAGAACACCTCCATGAACGGGAACACCCAAGAGAGAAAAGGCTGTCAAATTTTCTTCCGGCACGGAGAGGAAAAAAGAAAAAAAAAAAAGGGCACAAAAGAATCGTCTGCAGAGACACAATGACTTTTATCAGCGTTCCAGGTCCTGGAAAAGCTGCTATGCTTCAGGAGAAGAGCGAAATAGAATATCTACCCGTAAATCACGGCGGGCGAGGCACGGTCCAGGACAGAGTGGAAGACGAGCGCCGCGCTCTTGTCGCCGATGTTCGGTCACCAGAGTCTTGTCAGGGATTATGCCTAATGAAGGCTTTAGCAGAGACGTGCTTGTGTCGCTCCATTTCAGTTGAGTCAAATTCTTCCTATAATTGGCTGTGTTTAAACTTCCCCTGCCAAAGAGATTTGAAAGTTTCACGCAGTGTGTATATGATGTGCCTCCATTTTACAGGATGCCACACCTGAGGCAGGTGATTTTGCAAGTAAATGAATGAATGAATGAATAGTGAATTTATTCACTCTCATTCACACTCTCACTCTCTCTCGCTGCAAGATCATCCCGTGTAAAGAGGGAGTTTGCGGCAGTGGCAAACTCCACTAAACACCCGTACTAATCCCCCTACCATGCACTGCCTTCTTCTGTGTGTATCAATCTGGGGGCAGTCGCCACTCTCCTTGCTTACCCTCGCCAGCCGCGCCCGTCTTTCTCAAACAAACACGACGACTCACGAAGAGCCGAGAGGAATCTCAACGCTTGGCTACAAGGACGCTTGACCTGTCTTTGCCATGCGGCGTGTTTCGGGGGAGGGAGCCAGAGCAGCAGTCAGACTGACAGACACACCCCCCCTCCCTCAACTCCCGTCCAGCGCCCTGCAGCACAACCAGCAACAATTGATTGATTTCAATTAATCCAATACAAGTGCGCTTTAACATTTTATACCGTCTTATACTGAAGGTGTTTGTGGTGCAGCGATAAAAAATAAATACATTTAAAAAACAGGGCCTACTGGGTAATAAACACAAAAGGGGGCAGGCGGGTGGGGGGTGGGGGTGATGGCTGTGTTTAAGTAGAGCACTTCCCTAAGAGTCTGTCTTTGGAGACTGGCTACCATCTGGCAGTTCTCTCCCAACAGTCACAGAGTTTCAATGCTACAGACACAAGAGCTCCCACACTAGCAGAAGAAGGCTCACGTTATAAATCCCAAAATTCTCATCTCGGAACATAGTGCCAGAGAGGCACACAAAACTATAAAGAACTTCTGATGTACTTTTAGTAACTCTAAAAAAGACGCTCTCCGTCACCCTCCCTCTGTCTCTCTACATCCCTGTCTCTTTGTCCGAGATTAATTCAGATTGAAGTGCTGGGAAATGGACTTGAGGAAGGACTAATTGCGCTTGTCAATTGAATCTGGGCTGACCTCAGCGACGAGGCGTCTGAATCAGTCTTCATTAATTCTGAAGGAGAGGGTGACGTGGCCTTTTTTTGGAGAGGACCTTCGCTCGCCAAAAAGACTCCCGTCTCAGGCCGCTCGTCCTTCAAACCGAACACGGGAGGAGTTTTACAGAGCCCGTTTCAAGGCCGTCTTTGCTGTCTCTTTAGGTAGAGGGTAGTCACACTATTCATAGGCAATTTGCAGACCCCCCCCCCCCCCCTCCCTATGGAACTGAGAACAATGTGTGTGTGTGTGTGTGTGTGTGTGTGTGTGTGTGCGTGCGTGCGTGCGTGTGTGTGTGTGTGTGTGTGTGTGTGTGTGTGTGTGTGCGTGTGCGTGTGTGTGGGGGGGGGGGGGGGGGGGGGTGATACTAACAGGAAAATAGACCTGGAATATATCTGCAGGAGTTTTATTTTTATTTTTTTTGTCCGTCTTTCAACCACCAGTCTCAATTTAAACCCACATAATATGTGATGTAAAGTGTAACTGCTAATTAGCCTACTCAGACTGTGAGGTTATGGTTGAAGAGCCAGGCTATTAACTCTAAAACCTTTTCTTTCTTTTTTTTTTTTGCCTTCAAATGCATTCACTGCCATTGTAGCCTTGAGCATGATACTTAACATGAATTGCTTAAGTCAATAGCTTTGAAAGGAAATGAGCATTATGTGCAGAATTAAGCTCTGTGACTTTACCTGGACTAGGCAGGCAATCTGCCAAGCAGATAAATGCCATAATAATGTACCCTGTACAAGATCCAGCAACTGATCAGGAGCACCGCCATGCAAAAAAACCCACTGGGCCTGCCCACCGAATCCACAGCAGGGAAGAACCTCAGATTGTTTATTTGTGTGCTAATATTTAACCTGTGCCGAATTACAATGTATATACCGTCGAAGTTCGATTCAAGACTTCAATTTGTATTTTGTAGACCAGACATATTTAGTCTGATAATGCAGCTCAAATTTATATAATTGTTTGATGATTCCGAACAGCTTGTTCAACTACATGTGGAGTTGATTCCTGTGATCGACCTGTGACCTTACACTCTAAGGAACTGGTCCTCTAACTGTTCCCAATGCTGGCTACGTACCTCTGTTGTCAACAATGGATCCCATCTCTGCAGAGATTGTTTCGCTTTGCAAAGACCA
>CM056384.1:59135567-59338067 GCA_029718625.1 Synaphobranchus kaupii | reverse complement strand
TTGCGAGAAAGACAGTTTACATTATCACCTGTGACAAGCCTCACATTCCAATAAAGCTGCACTGGTGGATGGGGAGCGTGAGAACTCAGACAAAGCCCCCAATATCCCACAAATCTCCCATAGAGGAGAAAGTAATGCGCATTTGCGGTGCGCCCAACCCTCACCCGCCATGATGGATGTGCAATGGTGTTATTGCTAACATTTGTCTCCTGCATTTTGCACACTTCAAATGACTTAAATGTATTTTTTTCCCCCCCGTTTAATAAATGAAGGATTGGGGCGATTCATCAGAAGGGTGGATTTAATATCATTTTTTTCATTAATAGAAAGATTAAAAGCCCTGAGGAAGTAATTGTGTGCACGCATATTGAGACAATGATCATGCATCTGATACTGTGTGGGTTTTTTGCTTTATTTTTCACGAGCGATAAGTTCAATGAAATATCTCCGCATGAAAACAGATAAAAAGTTATTTATGTTGCTCCCAGAGTGCACTGCTGCCTGCAATGATTAATAACCTCTCTCTTCACCTTGTGCCATATTGCATGTATCCAGAACCCAGCCTAATGCATCCAATGGAACGATGACTTAATCCTCTGGAAAATATCCATATGGTCAGTTATGGAAAAATGATATCTGTGCATTCCTGATGGGTCCACCATCACTACACATCTCCTGTTTTACTCAAAATATGTATCAAGCCAAAAAGCAAGACAACAAAGACTGCTGGAGCTTGATCAAGAGCATTGCTCGGTATCAGAACAAAGTGAGTGATTTATGGTGGCATGACAGAACCGCCACGTCTCACGCTGCTAACACATCCCTACACAAACCCTTTCGTCGTATCTTCCAACAAACCAGTTCTGAGTCTTAGAGCATGCAGCCTCGCCCTGATCCCTCTTACACACGCATGCACACGCATGCACACGCATGCACGCGCGCACACACACACACACACACACAAACCCCAAGTGAATCCATTTCCCCATAATTTCAGGAACTCATTTGCAAACGTGGGAACAGTATTCTGGTCACATTAAGTACATCGCCCCTGTGTGACTGACCAATCTTTTTTTTATTTTTATATTATCACTACAACTCTTAGGCCTTGGACAAACAATCACAATCTGAGATAATGGCGATTCTTCTCTTCCAATTCCCTCCGTGCAGACGAACAACAACCGCTCTCGTCCTTCCGCTTTTCTCTCCATATCCCAGGATTTACCATCCCATTGTTCCACTCCCTTGCAGCGGGAGCAGCCGGCTGTGCAAGGTGAACAAAAACACGCCTGTTCTCTCACACTGCTTGGGTCCGTCTGGTTTTTCCCTGTTAGTTTCTGAAGCGTACGCGCGATATTGAAAGAGTGTGTCACAGTGCGTACGCACCGCAGAACAGCAGCTTGTGGGGACTTTCGGATAACTTTTATCTTATTCTTGTCCCTCGGATTTAACGCCATTAACAGAACACACTGAAAGGAAATGCAAAATGTTGGGAGACAAAAAAGAAAAAGCATTCTTCAAAGAAGTTTCCCTCCAATAACCGAATACTAAAAAAAAAGTTAATTCAGGTACAGCTCAGAAAACCATTTTTCACTTGTGAGAAGTTTATCGAACACCAGCAGTACCCAGTTTCTGCAATAAAAAGGTAGTGTTCATACAGAGCTCATGAGAACCCAAATGGCTTGTACAAATCCTTTCAAATTATATTTTTTTCATATAGAGGAAAGTGCCTTTTCCTAGACTGCTTCTTTGCCCAGAACCACCGGTAAAGGGGTGGAAGCAAGCCCTTTACCACAGCACTGTTGAGTCTGGTGCGGCAACACCCCACCTCGTTTGCACAGATTAGCTCATTAACTGCCTGCATCTAACAGACCGCTTCTACATTCACAGAGACGGGTGAAGTTACCCGTCTGTTTCCTTGACCAAGGCAAACTAGCCTGTTCTTATTTACTCCTTTATATCATTTCAGTCCTCCAGACAAAACTCCTACAATTTTTAAACGAGACATACCAAACCTTACTACCATAACCCCCTTACCCCATAGGTTGCCTGCATCTTACTAAACTATGCTATTTACACAATTTAAAAGCGAAGCATTAAAAACAGCCTCTATTGACTGAACTTTGGTAGAACTCTCAGCGTGCTTGGCAATTATATACTGACATCAATTACCACGGTAATGGAGAACTTTGGTGACCTTTATTACAACCATCAGTGTAATAGTCACAAACGTGCTAGCAATAAAGCTAACATCTCACCTTCCCTCCAATCTATCTAGCAGACAAACTGCATTTCATAAACCAGTGCAACTAAAAAGATAATAAAAAGACCACATTAATGTGAAAACAAACACAAACAGAGTCTGGGGTCCTTCTCCAGGCCCAGAGCTAAGCAGAACTGCTGGATATTGTGGTGGGGCCGTGCATGAGAGCAGATGAGTCATTCAGACTCTGTCTTGCTCCAGATTTTTAATTTTCATGCAGCTGCGTACACTCCACTCCGTGCCCGCAACGCTTCCACTCTCAGCTGAGTGCACTGGCCTTCATCGGCATGTTTTAGCGGCTCGACGCTTGGCTAGGCCTCGCTACACATGGCTGAGGCGACCCCTCCAATGGTGCACGCCCACACCCTGCCACTGCATTCGCACCGGAAAATATCACCGTCTAGAAAAAGTATGTTTCTTACTAAAAAATAATGTACAACATGAATATTACCATGTAATGCATATGTAATACACTGTTATTACTATGCAATACATGTGAATAGCTTGTCATGGTAAAAATATACAGATCCTTTCCAAAAAATTTGAATATCATGGAAAAGTTGTTTTTTTTCCATAATTCCATTCAAAAAGTGAAACTTTCATAGATTATAGATTCATTACACACAAAGTGAAATATTTCTAGCCTTTGTTTCATTTTTCATAATTTTGGCTTACAGCTCCAGAAAACCCCCAAAACAGTATTTCAAGAAATTAGAATAGTGTGTCGAAAATCAGCATTTACTTCAGTTATTTCAGAGAATGAATGTTTTAGACTGAGTGTCACACTCTAATCATCTAATTTACTCAAAACACCTGCAAAGTTTTTCTACAGGTTTGTCGTTAAATTGGACAGGTATCTCAGTTTGGTTCAGTATGGGGAAGACTGCAGACTTGACAATTGGCCAGAAGACCATCATTGACACCCTCCAGAAGATGGGTAAGCCACAAAAGGTCATCGCTAAGGAGGCTGGCTGTTCACAGAGTGCAGTGTCCAAGCATATCAATAGAACGTTTAGTGGAAGGAAAAAATGTGGCAGGAGAAGGTGCACAAGCAAAAGAGATGACCGTAGGCTTCAGATTGTCAAGCAAAGACGATTCCAAAATTTGGCGGAGATGCAGAGGGAGTGGACTGAGGCTGGAGTCAGTGCTTCAAAAACCACCACGTACAGAGTGTGACGCTCAGTCTAAAACATTCATTCTCTGAAATAACTGAAGTAAATGCTGATTTTCGACACACTATTCTAATTTCTTGAAACTGTTTTGGGGGTTTTCTGGAGCTGTAAGCCAAAATTATGAAAAATGAAACGAATAAAGGCGAGAAATATTTCACTTTGTGTGTAATGAATCTATAATCTATGAAAGTTTCACTTTTTGAATGGAATTATGGAAAAAAAAAAACTTTTCCATCATATTCTAATTTTTTGGAAAGGATCTGTATATTGAAATTAATTTCATTAATTTTCTTGTCAAATTTAATTTTCATTTTAAAACAACCTAAAGAAAATCACATTGCTACATATTTATAAAAGGGTAGAGAGTATATCAATCCTACAGAGGGGCATATTGCCACACCGTATTTTTTTAAATGATGCTATAAATTGTGGAGAGCAACCCATTAAAGCAAGTGTCTGGGTCTCCATACGGTAGCAATATCCATATGAGTGTTCTGAAGTGAATACAATTTGTTGTCTCTTGTCACCATTAGTAATGTCAAAGGCAGGCAAGAGGGGAGACACCTTTGGGTACAAATTATAACGGTAGATACATTAATATTGAGCTCTCCGGCTATGACACTGCATGGGTCTGCGCATGCTGACTGACTCTGAATTAATGCTGAGTCTAACTGCATGCAAATTGTTATTCTCTGGCTTCACTGAGTTCTTGCCATTCAAAAGGCTGTTAACCTTGAACACACCACAGCTACACCGAAAAAGGAATATCCTGCTACATTGAAGGCATTGACAGGAATCACATCATCGACCTCGGACTCGTTGCTATTGAGCGATTGTATTGGGATTACAAAAAACTGGCCGTCATTTTTAGTCTCCTACATAAGCTCCCAGGATGAATATTATCTGAGCCGTTATGTCGCACAGTATGTCTCCAAGGACACCGACATACTGATATTCACAGGGACATATGGATACACACACAGGAAACTGTGTGTGTATATAAGGTGGTTTATAGGGTCGAATACACCGGACCTCCTGAGGCTTCCAGAAAGCCTTGCATAATGAGAGGGCATGGTGGAGAGCAGAGCGAATCATTCTCTCCCCAGTTTGGTCACAGAGGACTGGAATGTGGATGAAGACACTGACCGTGAGCTTATTGCTTATTGGGGCCGGGGAAGCCCCTTGTGAACACTACAGGCACAATGATGCATAACGGAACCCAAAAAACCTAACCATGTCTTCCTGCTCAAAAAAAAAAACATTGCAGTAAACCCTAAATCTAGGCCTATTTCTTTGTTTTGTTGTTGTTGTTCAACCTATTGAGAGACATACAGACAGGCAGGATCCTTGTCTGGAAACACTCACTCCGGAGCGGCCCAGCTTCAGAGGCTCATAACAGCCCATTATAAACCTGTTTCAGTATCCTCCTGGGTTGACCGCGGAGCCGTTAGCATCCCTGATATGTCAGCCGTGCTTCCGCGGTCTACCTGCGGGTACCCAGCGGGGTCGTTTGGCTTGCCGTTCGGCGCTGGCTACACTGAGCGCAGTACGCAGCAGGCTTTAGCTCATCACACCGGCTGACTGGCAGGGGAGGCGCTGCAGCTGATCGGCTCCCTGTTCTCCGCATCGGGAACCCTGTGGAAATCTAGCATAGCAGGATTCTGGAAGCCCTGATCCTACCTACCTGCCCAAAGGTGACTGCATCCAATCGGTACAGACCCCTTTGATCGATTGGCGGATCACTGCCGACGGACAGCTGATCCAGCATTTATCCGCGTCAGTATGAAGGTGAAAGTATGAAAGGACATCTGAAGACAGTAAAGGCGGATGAGGAACTGTTATTGCTTTTCACGCTCAATCTTTCATCATAATTAATAATGAATTAATTTAATGTCATTTTGATCATAATACTACTAATAACAATAACTTTAATCATAATCATAATCATAATGTATTCCACTCCACTCATACCTTCACTTTGATGTGAAACATCTGATTCAATTGAATGTTTGTGTTTTGTGGGTCTGCCCCACTGTCTGTTTTATTGCTGGCAACTACAAATGAAGTTCCCTCACAGGAAAATAAAAGTTATTCTATTTTATTATATAAATCCGGTCTTTCGGGGGATGGAAGAGCAGGAATTGAAATCACATCTAAATTAGGACAGAGTTGATGCAGAACCAGAAAGGTATTTAATTTTTCTTTCATTTTACTTGCTCTTCTGGTCGATGAGGAGCCTATTTTTTTAAACAGGGTCAGGGTATGAGACTCAGTTTTTCTGATCTCTCTCTCTCTCAGCAGGTTTTCATCGGTAACTGTTTACAGGAGCAGTTAAAACAGCAATGTGTCCACTTCACACTGGAAACAGCAGGGCATGCCATCAATACCAGCCGTCACACGCTAGGACTTAGTCTCAGACTTTTATCTCAACAGCTACCGTCACTCAAACCTTTCCCTGCTGCACCACGCTCCCCTAACACCATTGATCTTGTCAGAGGGGTGGGAAGTGTTCTCTTACCATATCTTTCTTCCCTTGTGGGAGTTGGGTGGTAGTGCGGATTTTCGGCAGATGTAGACAGGAGCATTAGCAACCGAAGAGACATGGATAGAGACATGGATAGTAGCATTTCTGTTCTTCTTGTTTTGTTTTTTTGAGGGGGGGGGGGGGGGGGGGATACACACATCCTGCCAAACACTTGCTTTTACCTGATCCTACTGTAAAACACCTGACCGAACAGGATCAGGGTCACTGTGGTCTTCATCCCTCTCCTCTATTCTCCTCCCACCTACGGATTTCACTCACCCAGCTGTGATCACACGGTGGCATATCCCATCATGCCCTGCTCTCCTCCCAACAGCAGTGTATTCGTCACGGAGCGAAGAGCATCTCAGGAGTGATGGTGGAGAGGTGGAGTCTGAACGAGGGCCCATGTGAATATCCACCGCCTTTTGCGTTTCCGTCAAGAAAAAAAAAAAAACACCCAAAAAACCGCGCACTAACGCGCAGTCTCCTCCCGACGTGCCCATGCGATGCCGCCCGGGGCGATCGAGCCCCGTCCGCACTTACTGAACCTCGCATTTAACCTGCCTCCTCAATCCCGCCGCTGGAGTCCATTGTAATTTGCCGTTTTATTGCTGAGGGGAGGAACGTAAACAGTGAGATTGTGGTATCTGAAAAGCACTAGCCGCGCAACATGCGGCCAATACAATCAGGCAGAATGAGCTAGGAGGACTCTGAGGCACGCAGGCAATCAGCGAGCGGGCTTATGAAGGAAATCGCAGGCCTTTCCCATGATGCAGCACAACACCTAAAATATAAACTGTACGATAGCCGGAACTGAGCTGGTTATGCCGCGCAGCAGCTGCGAGAACACCATTACTAATAAATATTATTCATAATATTATTATTTCCGGATATGCCTGCGGTGGATAGTGGAACAGCAGCAATAACACTCTCTCCCAGCTGCTAAGACCACATCACGATCTGAGGGTTGTGAATTCTGCAGCAGTGAACAGCGGCGAAATCTCTGGCCTCTATACATCCGCAAGAAACGTCTGGCCTTTGAGGAACAAATACGCCACAGGTTACTTATTGTTGATAATTTACGACGTCAGTAACCTGAATGAGAATGTCAATGTATGATCATAATGTCAAAAACATAACTTCTATTCATCCGCATGTCATCATTAATTATTAATTAATCCCCCCCCCCACACAAAAGCGTTTAATTTATCTTATTCATTGTCATGACCGACTCCAGAATAGTGTTGCATGAGAGGGGGGGAAATAACTTTGCCATTTTTGTTATATACGTAAATGTGATGTCAGAAACACATTGAAGTAAAACTGCAATGCATATAAGACTGAAACTCTGTATGCAGGTGATAAGGCTACCTACCTGTCATGGCAGTATCTTGTGAATAGATTTTTGGGTTAGTGCTATTCAACAATATCTTTTCTTTAATGATTCAAGGTAAAAACCACTGAGATTCAGCATTTTTTAAGCCACACTCATCAGATTTGCAGTATGCATTAGGAACACCGCACAGAAAGACCAAAAATTGTGTGGCATGGACTGGACTCAAAGTTACACTATAAGGTGCCATTCCATAAATCCCAAAGGGGGTTTAACATGCGCCTGGCTGAAGAACAGAAGCTCAGTACAGAATTAACTCTATCACGCCCTCTAGTGGATGCTATAATATGAGGCTGCCACCAGCTGCGTGCGTTCAAACGTTGCATTGTGTGGCCGGGTCAGTAAAACATCACATACATGACAACGTAAAGGCTAATCTCGCCAGACAATGGAGTAAAACATAATTTAAAATAGCTCATCTCCACACCTGCAACTGTTTAAACCTGCACGAGCCATAGAGAAGCTAGTTTAAAAACGAATGGCCATTGTCTGCGCACGTGCAAAATAAATCATGGTTTGTTTTCCAAGCAAATCTTCGACTGTATACAACGGAGCAGATCACATCGTTCACATTTCATGGAGGCATGTAGACGGAGCATTGTGATTTAAAAAAAAAAAAGGATTTTCAGGGGATCTGGGAGGAGGACAACCCATAACCACCATGCATCCTGTAAACGCTGCAGAAGTCTACCCACCAAGCTTCCAAAAGCCTAAGATATGATAAAAAATCGACCTTCTCTTTCCTCTCCCCCATCTCCATCAAATAAATAAAGCCTCGAGGCATATAGGGTCAGAAGCTCGGGGGGTTTGGCTGTGATGAGTATGAAATCTGTCTGCGTTCAAGAAATAAAGTCACCATTCGGGCACAGGATTGTGTGACCCTGTGCTTCTTTCTTTCGCAGTATGGTCTGCCGAGAGCTGCCCTGCTGCCTTGTGAAAGCCTGCTGGCGCGAGACATTTAAACAAAACCTATTTTCGCTCTCGAGGACAATGCAGTCAGTAGTCTACCGTTCGCCTCCTTGAGTGAATGAATAAATAAATAAATAAATAAATGGACGATGGGTTTAACTTTTCCCAGTCTCTTTCTCGGGGGAAAATTTTTTATTTCATAACATTTTGCAAGCCGTTTGAGCCTTTCTGTTTTGCACAACAGTGGAATTAGATCATTCAGGATATTATATTCGACCATATGGTTGAGCCAAAACCAGAGCCTGTTTAGACAACTTGCTAATTCATTAGTGTGCACCCCTTCCGCATATGTTATTTTTAACAAGCTGTAGATATGTAGCAGTTGCAATGTAATTACATTAGCAAACGGCCATAATGAATATAAAGTATTACTGATGGCATATCAAGTTAATGTATGGCTGATCTGTAGCTACTGTTTAGTACATTAACACATTTAAATCGGAGTAAAAGGAAATCTGACTTAAGCGTAATAATGGAATGCACAATCGCTTAATTACAAGGCTGCAGAGGAAATGTAAATTTGAAAGGAAAGTTGGGAAATTCATCATTACGTGCGCTGTACAGGCAGAGCCCAAAGCGGAAACAGCGCTGTCCGGTGAACCCAGACGGGCACTTCGCGTCCATTTCAAAGCCTTTAAATTGTCGTAGCTTCGGAACATTCACTAACCACGGCATTTGCGATGCATCTGTGTTAAAAGTCATGTCGGGGTTGCTTTTGAATTATTCAGGATAAGTGCACTGTGTGCCACTGTTATGTCCGAGTTTACGACACGTCTCAGAGGGCAAATGAGACTAGTATGGCGTGGATTGCATAAACATTTGTCCTCAACTTCTGACATGAAAGTAAATTCTAGTGTTCGTGTAGTGACGATAACAACTAGCGTTTGCACTTGTAGGTCAAAGTGACGGACAGCAACGCAGTGGCACAATGCACTCAGAATGGGACCGGGAATTACGAATAAGAAGCTGCGAGTAAGAAACCGACTTCAGCCTCGTACTCGTACAGGAAAATTCCCTTACACAGATACATCGGTGTACCCTGCTGTGCCATGATTTCAAGTAGCCTACGCAAAGTGCTGTAAAGGCCATTTAAATGTATTTGGCTTGACGAGGGCGATTCTGAGGACCACTGCACCAAAGCATCCATAAATTCCAGAGATCACTAGAATCATTGAGCCATTGGGAAATCCCCGGCATTGTGTTATAAACCAAAGCATTCAAACATTCCTCATTAAAATGGACGTCCACTTACTTTCAAAGAAGCAGTACAAGTTACGTCGATGTTATACGTTTAATGTGAGTCTTGAACCTTATCGCACTATAACTGTGCCTCCCGGTTCTCTTGTTTCCAGACGCGCTGCGTCACGCTGATCTACAAGTACGTCAGTGGCGGTTAATTCCAGCTGCAGGTCTATACTGGAAGGTTCGAAATTGATCAGATTCCGATAGATATGACTAAAGGGATGTCATCTTCATTATCTTCAGGTTCTTCCGAGTTCGGCGATGTATAATTTAGCTATGAAAATCGAAAACATTGTATATAATATTGCAGTCAAAAGTTTCCGAAATTTACTGAAAATGCGTTGGAAACTTTTGACAATATTATATACAATGTTTTCTACATTCAAAATCGATATAGAAGTTTAAGAAATAACCCGGCGTTCCCTTTGAAGAGATAGACTACCACATGATAGCCTACGTATGTATTTAAAACAACTTGTGCTAACATGACTCCGTACTCCGTTTTATGAACATACCTTTCTTTCTTAAAATAATCAAACGTGAATGTGCTTAGAGCATTTCTTGCGACATTATGAAATTATGTCATGGCCAATTGCTCCTCTAAGAGGAAACCCTACTGGTCATAAACTAAACTGCTGTTTGCCAATGCAATTTTCTGAGTATGTTAGACGCTTGGCAAGGCTAACGAGGAGGGCAGTGTTGCCAGGTTAAATAAATATTTCTAGCCAAATGGTCTCCCAAAATCCACCCAAAAAGATCATAAATAAGGGGGTGGTGGCTGGTGGTGCTTGTCGGGGAATGGGGAAGGGAGGGTAGGCTGAATTAAAACTTTTACAGTTTTACGGGTAGATACATTTCTTGCGTCATACACTGACTGGCAGTGGCCGAGGTAGATTTTAAGATTAGCCCCAAGCCCGCTACCTTCAGCATAGATTTTTTTTCACCCTGCACTTCACCTTCAAATGAGCCCAATTGGGTGGTAAAACTGCGGATATGCCAACATTAGAGGAGGGAGTTGCTGTAGCCTATAGTTCAATTCAATTTTAGTTGTATAGCGCATTTTAGAGAGATACAGCAACAAAGACACAGTGTCCAGGGAAATAGGAAAATTAAGAAAGACTTGGGCCTGAATTCCTCCAGAACCAGCAAGCGAGTTAAAAAAAGAAAAAAAGATGGAGAAAGAAAAAAAAAAAAACTCAAACAACAGAGAGAAAAAACCCCCACGGGGGAGAAATTGCAGGAGGAATCCAGCTGAAAAGGGGAAAACCATCCTCCGCTGGCCGGCTGGGGCAATGCTTTTCTGCTTTCTGTAGAGAGAAGACTGCTTGTCCCACACAGAACCGCCAAAACCACTTACGACATGTCTTACACAAACACATATGCACGCACGCGCGCGCGCACGCACACACACGCACATGCAGACACACACACGCACGCACATGCAGACACACACACGCACGCACACAAAAGAAAACAAAAAAAAACCTGTAGATCTGGTAACTGCTACGTACTTGCTCACGGTGGTTATGCTTCCTGACATGAAATTATCCACTAATGAAAAAGACGTCAGGATGAATAAAACTCAAATCCCCTCCTCCCCACCTCCATCTGCCGAGGAGCCTAATGAGAGGCATGGCAGTGCCAGGATACAGGAGGAGGCTCACTTCCTCCCACCCATCACACAACTAAGGTGTGTGTGCAAGAGTGTGTGTCCGTGTTCATGCCGTTATGACCGTGTGTGTACAGTATGCGTGTGCGTGCGCGGGGTTGAGGTGACGCATTATTTATCTTCTCTGCTCCGTCGTTAGTAAATGTGGTCTATCATAGAACTGTATTTTATCTGATCTCTTTGTACTCAATGCTTCAATGACCTTCGGTATGCACTCATCACGCGTCGCTTTGGATAAAAGCATCTGCCAAATGAATGTGATGTCATGTAATGCAATGTAACAATACAGTGCTGTTGCACTGCCATGGATGCAATAATTTCTTATTCACAGCACCACAAAGCCAGCAAATTTGCTTGACAGACAATTGAATTATTTTTCTGTACATACACGCGCACAGATAAAGACTAACCGAACGCTTTTCGCTAACACTGTGACCTCTACCTCAAGCGGGTGTGCCTTAATCCCGCAGTGTGGGGTACCAGTTTGAGTGCCAACCTGGCGATGAGATATCCAGACTGTTGGGGGGGTGGGGCTGCTAACTGGGGCAGCTCTCTTTGCTGTGAGCAGACCGCCACACCACAAGACCCACAGGCGGCCTGTCCTTCACATTAACTCAATCTTCCTCCATATCCTCTTTCCTACCGCTCTCTTCATCCTGTTTTTTTTTTCTTTCGTTTCTGTATCCTTCCTTCACTCTACCATCCCCACTTTGTCATCCTTTGTCTGCCTTCATCCTCTTTCTGTTCTTCCACGCTTAGATTTTTTTTGTTACCATTCTCTCCTGCCTCTCCCTCCACATCATTGTAGGAAAGCAGAGTAGACTCAGAGATGAATAATGCAGGTGTGTGTCTATCGCTCCTTAACGAAAGCACATCCAGAGTGTGTTTCTGCCCATCTCCACAAAGTGCCTCATTACTTATTCACAGGTCCATAAGCGCACAGGCAGAGAGGGAGGGGCCTCCTCACTATGGGAACGACAAGGCCACGGCAGTGCCGAGAGACCACCGCCACAAGTCCCGCCTTCGGGTGCACGTCGCTGCTGAAATTACGCCACAGAACCAGATCCTTACCATGCTGTTCAAGGGTGCGTTTGGAAGGCTGAATCCCTACGAACGTGGAACATGGAGATCAAACTTAACACATTCCCTCTCATGTCTCTGAGGCTGTGGATGGCTCCCTGCTGGTCCTCCACCCCAAGCTGTGAAGGACCGCTGGATTCTGTGAGGGTGTTTGTTTGAGCTTCAGTAGTGTGTGTGTGTGTGTGTGTGTGTGTGTGTGCATGTGACGTGTTTGTGTATGTGTGTGTTTGTGTGTGTGTGTGTGCATGTGACGTGTTTGTGTATGTGTGTGTTTGTGTGTACATGGTGTGTTTGTGTGTATGTGTGTGTTTGTGTGTACATGGCGTGTTTGTGTGTGTGTATGTGTGTGTGTGTGTGTGTGTGTGTGTGTGTGTGTGTGTGTGTGCATGTGACGTGTTTGTGTATGTGTGTGTTTGTGTGTACATGGTGTGTATGTGTGTGTTTGTGTATGTGTGTGTGTTTGTGTGTACATGGTGTGTTTGTGTGTGTGTGTGTATGTGTGTGTTTGTGTGTACATGGCATGTTTGTGTGTGTGTGTGTGTGTGTGTGTGTGTATGTGTGTGTTTGTGTGTACATGGCGTGTGTGTGTGTGCGTGTGTTTGTGTGTACATGGCGTGTTTTTGTGTGTGTGTGTGTGTGTATGTGTTTGTGTGTACATGGCGTGTTTGTGTGTGTGTGTGTGTGTGTGTGTGTGTGTGTGTGCATGTGGCGTGTTTGTGTATGTGTGTGTTTGTGTGTACATGGCGTGTTTGTGTGTGTGTGTGCGCATGTGGCGTGTTTGGGTATGTGTGTGTTTGTGTGTACATGGCGTGTTTGTGTGTGTGTGTGTGTGTGTGTGTGTGTGTGTGTGTGTGTGTGTGTGTGTGTGTGTGTGTGTAAATACACACGTGTCTTCATTTACATTTGCAGGCATGTCTGAGGAGGCTTTCCTCCCTGGCAGACCCCCCTCAGACAGGTGGACCAAAAAAATCTAAGGACACGCTCACACAGGGCTGAGGCGTTGCACCAAGCAGGAGCAGGAGCAGGAGCAGGAGCAGGAGCGCATTCAAAATGCAAAACAGCACAGCAAAGACTTCAAAGATGGAAACACTGATGAACTAAACATCCAGTTGACAATCACTGTCAGTATGACAAAGTGTGCCTGTCTTTAGTTAGTCAATTCAATAAATAATGGAGTCATTTAAAGAAATATAACAATACAAAAGGCCAGTTCATTTTTTATCATTGCAGTAATAACGATGGCAAAACCATTTCAGACTAACTTCATGGGTTTGTGGTTAAAATAAATAGATAAGTAGATTTTGCCACCAGTTTGACCTTTTTTTTTTGCTACATTAACTAACCTTTTGGGATCTACTAGGGTAAAGCCCGTCACCCACTTTTTGTGGTTTTTGATATTATTTTTATTTTAGTGTATGGTTTTGATTTGTGGGATATTTTTATATATTGAGAAATTGACTAGCTTTACAATGGTAGGTATTGGTCATTCAGTGATTTATTTCTAAAGCAAGAAATTGCACTTCAATTAACCCCACAGGAGCTTGTACAGCGACATTACGGGCCCAAATTATTGTCCATTTTATTCCTCAAAGAGTTACATTTAATATAATTTTCAGTTGGAAACATTTGTTATGGCACATATGAGACTGCTGTGCTCAAAGAAAGAAGTATCGGAATAATATAAAAATCAATATTTACATTTAAAATAGTGAATGAACACTATAACAGTAATCTGTTCATATGTCAGGTAGAACTCAATGTACTCAGTTTAGGGGTCTCACCTCTGATTTGCTGCCTGTGTGTACTGGAGTGCCCCAGGGTTCTGTTTTAGGGCCACTTTTGTTTACCATTTATATTAATAACCTTGGATGTAATGTTGTGGATGCAAACCTGCACTTTTATGCTGATGATACCATTACCTACCGTTGTGCTTCCTCTTTTGCTCTGGCGTACGACAACTTGCAAACTGCTCTTGCTATGTAGATTGAAGTTTGTCTTAAACGCAAGCGAAACTAAATTAATGTGGTTTTATTAGATCAAAGAATAGACCGTTAAACCTACCTGTTATCATTACAAAACAAGGTAAGGAGATTGACACAGTTTCATCTTATAAGTATCTTGGAATTTTAATTGATGATTCTTTGTCTTTAGAAAATCATCTTCAGCAACTCACAAGCAAGCTAAAACTAAAGCTTGGGTTTTATTTTAGAAATAAGGCTTGCTTCTCCGTTGAAGCTAAAAAGAGGCTTGTTGCTGCCACTTTTCTTCCAGTCATTGATTATGGGGACATTTTATATTCGCATGCTTCTGGAAAGTGTCTCAGTTCGATTGACACAATCTACCATGGTGCGTTACGATTCATAACTCTAAAGCTCTTACACATCATTGCACCTTATATGCCAGGGTTGGTTGGCCTGCTCTAGCCACACGCAGACTCAGCCACTGGCATATTTTTATTTATAAGGCGATCCTTGGCCTTTTGCCCCCCTACTTATGTTCATATCTTAGTAGGGCTAATGCAGGTGGATATTCTTTGAGGTCTCAGGATCTCATGCTTTTATCTGTCCCCTTAGTATGGAACTGAAAACTTTCAGTTACTTTGCTCCTTCAACCTGGAACTCCCTGCAAAAAAAAATGAAAATGGAAACACGTCTCACTAAATGTTTTTAAAAGGTTTGTTAGAGATATGGAGGCAGCTTCCTTGACCTGCTTATGTTTTTGATGATGTCTATTACCTGTGATTTAGGCGCATTAGACTATTAATTAATTATCTTTCTTAAATGTTGTCTGTCTGTAACTTTGTTGTGACTGCTGCTGCCAATTTTGGTCAGGACACTCTTGGAAATTAGATTTTTAATCTCAAGATGTGTCTCCTGAATAAATAAAGGTTAAATGAAATTAAAATAAATGTACAGCCTCTGGAAACAAAACAGGTTTTCCGGAACTTATTTTTCAGGGCTGTGACCACCCGGATCCAGTGCTTAATTAGCCTTCTGCCTGCAGCAGCAACCGCAGAGATTGTCTACGCACCGGGCCAAGTGCCTTTGCCATGACGGCATGCCCATAAAGCTAGACGAGAGCCTCGACTGAAGGGTGCTTCAGAAAGTTCCGGGACGAGTTCTGAGTGACCTGCTTGAAACGTGCGCAGCATTCTGAAGTGGAAAGTCTCTTTCTCTCGCACGCACACACACACACACACACACACACACACTCTGGGTTCACCAAGTTCTAATTTCTAAAGTCCAATCCTGTCTCTGCAATGTCCTTGGGTTTTGGGATAGAGCAGACGAGCACAGTGTGCCAGAAGCCACGTTTTCACTCTGCATGGTCTCTGTCAGGTATATCACACGTTCCAACCCAAAAACGACTCCAACGGCACAGCGGCAGAGTGTGTTCTCAGATTCAGAACTGACGTGCCGTACACCATCGCAGGAGAATACTGGGTTTCCTTGACGATCTATACGGATAAGAATAAAATGACCTTTCCACCGAGGACAAGCTTGTCCTACCAACCAGGAAGTGGCTTTCAAGCAGCGTTTGCACACGTGTGCTTTAATGTGTCAGAGGGGTGGCTTTGAGGCTTCATAAACTACTCTGAAATAAAGCCAAGTTTTTCTTGTTTGTTTATTTTAAAACTCTAGGTATGTGCAGTGGGGGGAAAAAGTGACTTTTATTCCTGGCTGCTCCTCCAATTGATAATTATTACAGAATTAAGCCAATTAGCGGCACACAGAGCTGATTGGCTGTTGCCGAGGGGCAGCGAAGCGCTCTGTCCAATCAGTTACACTATAGGAGGCAGGGGCATTGGGAAATCCAGTATGGGTGGAGCTGGAGCCCCAATTAATTGACTGCAGTGTCAATCATTTGAGGCAGTCATGAGAACCAATCAAAAAACTTTTCTCAAAAAAAACAACAAAAAAAACATGGGGAACATGAAGAAACACATTTTGTTCCTCTATATTGTTCCTCGCTCTGGGTACACTATTGTTCCTCTCTTTGGGTAAGCGCGTCTGCCAAATTACTCTAATGTAATGTAACGTAATGTAGCTTCCCTCTTTAAACAGCCACTGTGGTATTTACCTTCAGCTGGTCCCCGAATAATGGCACCACAACAGGAAGTGGGCCGCTTGTGCCCTCTCAGCTCCGCTAATCGCCAAAGCGCGGCGCGTTTAACAGCGGGATCAAAGGAGCAGCAAATAAAAAGGCCAGTGATTGTAAAAGCAGTCCGCTAAGGGGCGTGACAATTACAATAGCGATGCTATTAGAGTGACATTAAACAGCAGAGGCCGTTTGCTCGGGGAAACACCGCCACTCCATCTAAAGAGGGGAGCAGAACCGCTCGCGGCAACCGTGCGGAAAGCTAAAGCGCTTTTCACGGGCGCTAATTAATGGCTGCTTTAAATACATATACTGTAGCTGTTAGCCGTTCACGAAGGCAAAACAACTAAGTTTTCCAAAATATAGGAAAAGTCATTATAATAACGGACAGGGGTAGGGAACCCTGGTCCTGGAGAGCCGCAGGGTCTGCTGGTTTTAGTTGTTACTCGCCACTTAATTGATCAATTAAAGCAGTTGATTACAAAGTAACCTCACCTCACCTGGTTTCTTTGGTCTAAGTAGTTGCTGTGTTTAAGGTGAAAACAAAAACCAGCAGACCCTGCGGCTCTCCAGGACCAGGGTTCCCTACCCCTGATATAGGAGAAGAAGTGAAATATCCTCAGAGACCAAGGAGATGACGGCATGTAGAAGGCCTCACCCTCACGCTCGGGTAGCCGCGGGAACTGAGACACACGAAACGCACAGAACGACACGTGAGAAAAGTGACCGCTGCAGACGGCTTTCGCCTGGGCGAGGGCTGCTTTTATCCCAAGTCAGGACTGCGCTGGGGTTCGGGCTGTTCCCGAGCGACTCAGCCCAACGCAGAGCAAAATGCAGCGGCCCCACGGCGGCCCTAAAAGAACTGAGCTTGTGACTCAACAGTGGAGGGCTGTGCTCCCATCTGGAGGGAGGCCATTTTACCCTCGAGCGAGGCATTTAACCTGAAGTGCTTCAGTAATTTCCAGCCGCATGAATAGGTTGTATGGTTAAAAAAAATAATGTAATCTGTGTAAGCCTCTCTGCACGGAGCATCTGGTAAATGTCAAAATGTAACGTATAATTTTCGGGGAATGTTCTCCCTTCCATTACGCAAATGTAATATACTCAGTGCTCGATTCATAACTAGGATTTTTTTCTAGGGGGATGGTGGGGTCTGTGACATCACAGAGCACCATTAACCCAAAGGGGATGGAAAGGGACGATAGCAGTTTTACAAAGAGGATGGTTTATCTATTTTTTTTTTTTAACTGGGAGATGGCATCCCCTTGCATCCCCATGAAATCAACCCCTGATTATATACTTCTATGTAAAAATATATTCTCAAGATATCATAACACATATATTTCTGTTTTTGTCTTTTTTAAATGTCAGGTATTGGGGATTCAGCAGTTTGTGCTGTAAAGCAAATGCACCTCATTTAATCACAAAGCAGTTTTTTTACAGCGGCATTATGGGTCTCAATTATTATCCAATTATTCTTCAGATAATTACATTTATTATTATTTTTCGGTTGGAAAAGTAAAATCCGCCTCGTGAAATCTCACCTGTGTGCCATTCTCTTTTATCATCAAAATCTGAGTCTCTAAGCCTACGTCTCATTTCTCGTCAGCCTCTTACAAACCAGGCGGAGATCTAAGTGGAGTGTGATGTAATAAGAGCCCATGTGATCAATCGCAGGCGGCGAATGCCTCAATCAGGCCGTTTCATGTTTCCGCTTTGCCAACGGAAAGCCGACGTGCAAAAGGCTCGCGGCTTCCTGGGTACGGAGCGGGCGTAAAGGCTACGCGTGACGCGGGGCGTGCGCGGGAGTTAGCTGCTCCTTTTTTCGGCATTAAAAGAAGTCTCCTTTACTCCGGGCTTCGTTGCCGTGCCGCCTCCCGCCACTCCGCCAGTGATGTACGACTCGTCGGCAATGGGGGGGGGGGGGGGGGGGGGGGGGCGCACTGCGGGTAATCTGGCCAGGGGGCTCGGGCCAACGGGGGGCCATCGGGGAGTGACATCAGATAAGAAGTGGTGGGCCGTGATATGAAACGCCCCGGAACCTGCCTCTCCCGGCTCGCCAGATAAGAGGGGATTAAACGCACGCCGAGCCCGGGGAGGAGAACAAGTGGTGTGGGAGCGGGAAAAGGGAACGGCGTTAAAAGAATAATAGCGCTTTTTTTTTTTTTTTTTAAGCCTCGTCTACATTAGATTACATTCCTTTGTGGGGCTTCTCTTTAAAGCGCGGATCCTCGTATTTTCCGCTGTTAATCTGAACACTTCACAATGAGAGCACGCAGACCTGCTGTGATTTAAACCCTCCCAGGGTGATTTGCATGTCTCTCCGGGCTCTGCAGTGATGTGATGTGCGTGCTGATTGGCTGCCCGGGCGGTTAAAGAGGCTTTGGGAAAGAGTGCTACGCAGCACGGCTGCTGGCTGTGACAAACACCGTCTCTGCGACCTGGTTCAGACC
Source organism: Synaphobranchus kaupii (assembly GCA_029718625.1). Taxonomy (NCBI): domain Eukaryota; kingdom Metazoa; phylum Chordata; class Actinopteri; order Anguilliformes; family Synaphobranchidae; genus Synaphobranchus; species Synaphobranchus kaupii. Next base: position 59,319,204 of record CM056384.1, on the reverse strand, counting down.
GCAAAAAAAACACTGCTCATCTGCCCTGCAGTACTCCAAAGAAGTGGTGTGTGCGTGCGTGCGTGCGCGAGATGATGATCACAGATGAAGAGACTCATCAAACATATACATTCCCTCTCATGTCTCTGAGGCTGTGGATCACTTTGTGCTGTGTGTGTGTGTCCGTGTGCATGTGTGTGCGTGTGTGTGTGTGTGTGTGCGTCTGAGTGTGTGTGTGTGTGTGTGTGTGTGTGTCTGAGTGTGTGTGTGTGTGTGTGTCTGAGTGTGTGTGTGTGTGTGTGTGTGTGTGTGTGTGTGTGTGTGTGTGTGTGTGTGTGTGTGTGTGTGTGCGTGTGTGTGCGAATGTGCATCAGTCGTAAACGGCACAAGAGCACTGAGAGAAACAGACGAGAGCTGTGAACCCACTATAATGAATGGTGGGGGAAAAAACAGCATTCACCCACACCTGACCCCCACAGCGCCAACTTCCCCTCAGCCGTTCTTCACTGTGATATCACCATGAGCTCAGTTTCACTGGCATGGAGCCCTGCCAGAATCAAATTAACCGTCAGAGTCACCGGGCACCAGCAGAAGTGGCCGATGTTGAACTGAGGTACCGAGTAACGGGCACGGCAGATCGATCGTTTCCGCGGGCCGCCGAGCTCCTAGCGCAGTCCGGGGTGACCCTCGGTCTGCAAACAGAACTGCATCTCCTCTGGGAGACGAACATTTTTAACGAGGTTTTATTTCACGCTCGGGTTGTTTTTCGAAGAAAGTTTCTTCGTGTGTCGGTGTGTTTGTCTGTGAGCATGTGCGTTTTAGCGCGGACTCTTGTGTGTGTGGATATCCACAGAGTGTGTAGGGGAGTTTGAGGCACCTGTGTGTGTGCGCGTGTGAACGTGGATGAGTGTGCCTTCTGTGGCCTGTTGGCTGAAATGAAATTCTCCACACCACACGCCTCTCAGCCGGGGCTCAGCGGTCTGCTCGTACCCCAGAGGATTCTGTCCCTTATTAGCGCCGAGCGGGTGACAGGTGAATTAAAATTCATTACCATGCTGTTACCACGGTAATCTGCCCGCGGGGCACAGCGAAACCCAGCCTAAACACGGGCAGTTGCCGTCGCAGCACGTGCAACGAGCACATATCCTGCTTTCAGCGCACACGCAGGAATGCTACGCACACACAGGCTCGGATTAAAAGGCCACACAGAGGTCGGGGGAGGGTCGTGCCAGAGTCACACAAAACCAGCTTCCGCTTTTAAAAACAGGACATCTGCTGCAGAGCAGCACGCCCCCTGCACACCGAGCGGAACGTCCCGGCGAGAGCTGCCAGCCGGGAGATGATCGTATATCAGGCAGTTGGGCGATTGTCATGAATTTGCTGCAGGCGTTGCATCACATGAGGCCGTGTTAAGAAATGTTAGAAAATTGGAGCAAACCCTGCACACTTACTTTTCTTCGGGAAAGTTGATGGTGCGCTGACCTAATGTAGTCTAATAAAAATGGAGGAGGCCGCCACTAAATAAAAATGTCTGTTCAATAAATCTGACTTTTTATATTTAAAACCGCGGGCCTCTATTTCTACGTGTAAAAAAAGTAGATTACCCATAACATCCCACGCCAGAGCAGAAGGTGGCCATTGACACCGTTACCGTGACTACAGCTGGCAGAATCTGACGGGTAGCAGGGAGCAACTGGCATCGCCATGCCACATAAACACACTGGCCTCCTGGGTGTGAGGGCCCGCCCTCAGAAAAGAGCCATTTGTCGAGGTGAGAACCACTGAGGTGGAAAAGAGTACACAAAAAAGTACACGGAAAAGTACACGTTTTGGTTCGAGAGATCGTATTTCTGAGCGAAGGGGCCCGAGCGTGGCTCGTTCTGAGGAAGTCTGACCCTGGTGGCGGTGGAGGAAGAGGAAGAGGGCAGGACGAAGGAGGAAGTTGGCGTTTGGAAGGTGACCTCTCGGGCACAGCGAGGGTCCGTTTGGCAGCTTGCGTCATGCCATCTGATGCGGACCGGGGGCACAGGATAGCGCGGACAGCGATGGGACTCTGCCATGAGGGCCTACGGCCACACTCCCCTGCTGTAATAGAGAGGCGGTGCTGGAGACCGACCAATCAGGACAGCTGACCTTCCGGCCTCAACGCCATGGTGTTAAAGTGTCAGAACCAGAGAGCCATGCCCCTGGACCTCCGGCCCTGGCCCAAGCACGGTCTCATTTAATCTGACCCTACAGGCCTGGATCACACCTGTCCTCTCCCCTCTGAGGGTCAGCCCTGCCCCCTTAGTCCCTCCGTGCAGTAGGATTGGGCCAGACAGCTGCCATAGGCCCCGCCCCGACACAACCTGACAGAGACTTTGAGTTTGTGCCCTGGGTCTCTCTCCTCCTCCATTTTCCCTCTCCTCCCTCTCTGTCTCTCACTCTCTTCATCTCCACTCATCTATTACTCTCCTCCCTCCTTTCTCACTACTATCTTCCTCCTTAGAGAGTCTCCCACACATCATACACACCACACACACCACACACACCATACACATGGACACGACACACACACACACACACACACACACTATACACCATACACATGGACACGACACACACACACACACACACACACACACGCACACACCATACACATGAACACAACATAAACACACACACGCACACACACATACACATGGACACAACACAGACACATGCACACACACATACACATGGACACAACACACACACACACACATGAACACAACACACACACACACACACACACACACACATACACACCATACACATAGACACAACACAGAGGCATGCAAGCATACACACACACACACACACACACACACGCACACAGTTACACACACGAAGGCAGGGGCACACAGTCAGTTACACACACACATGCGCACACAGTAAAACGCATGCAGGGATACAGAAAAAAGAAAGGAAGCTCATAATGAGAAAGAAGGCAGAGAGAGGGAGGAGGTGAAAGGCAGAGAGAGGGAGGAGGTGAAAGGCAGAGAGAGGGAGGAGGTGAAACAGTGAGCACACAGGGGACAGGCTCAGAGAAAAAGCCAACGTGCTTCTGAAGAAGGAAGAAAAAAAACCTTCCGATTACACATCAAGAGAAACCCGGCGTTGTGCACGAGCATGTTCACACTTCCATTACAGCGGCAATAAAAGCCATTAAACATCACTTAACACTCATCACACCTCACACTGCACTTAACACGAGCAGACCCAGAGACGATAAGCACTAATGACACTGAACCTCACTTCACAACACTGCCTGCAGGGCTGTCTTTGTCTACAGGGGTAAACCGTATCTCCAAAGCCAGACGGCAGCTCTGAAGAGAACAGGTGTGGGGTAGGCCCCTGGTCAGTGGGGTCCTGATTCTGACAGCGGTCAGAAACAGAAAGTCTCTCTCTGCTCCGGCCACTGATTGTCCATACACTGCCTCACCAAGCCTGTGTACTGTAATGAAACACCAATGAGTTCTGCAGTATATGGTTAATTATAGGCGGCCGATATGAAAAACCAGTATTTGACGAGCGCAGATGCAAACTGCAACCGAGCTTCCGCATTCATGTGAGAAGTACATGAGCACAGACATCGACGTATTAAGGGAAATTTTAACTAATTTATTTTGTACAGCAAGATATTTCAACTTGCTTACGTTGTCGTTAGACATATTGCATGAGTCTATAAAGCTACCGAGTCTCTGTATAGCTTTGCTTGTGAGGTTTGGCTGGCAAAATTAGCCGATTGAAAATAAATCATAAGTAAGAGGTTGAGATGACCGTGGTTAGGCTACTTCTGCGTGGCATTTTCACTAGATTCACACCACCAGTGGCACATCAAAATCACCCCTGGTGCATGTCTGTTGCTTCGTCATGTTAGCCCATCATTATAACTGAGACCGGAAAAGGTTACTTGCGTTGGTTTCAAGTGCCATATTTGCATCTCATGCGCCTGTGATATATGCGTAAATCTTAAATTAACTTCAATTTGAACTCACTTTACAATTACCCCGTCTTGTGAATGCGGCCAGGAACAGTCCTCGGAACAAGGTTGCATTTTAACATTCCTTGCACTCTTCATGCCTAAAATAGATTTTCTATTAACTATTTAGTCATGGTTTCCTGTGTAAGCCACTATTTAAGATATAATTTCATCATATGACCATTTTATAAATGAGGCCCCAGATGTTGTCAAGCACCCCCCAGTTAATCCGCACACTTGAAGACACCCCCGTTGGGGAACACAAGGCTGGGCCGTCCCTAAGATAGGTGGGTGGTGGGTGGCATTAGCAGGGGGTAGGGGGGTGAATCCTGGGGCATGGGGAATCCCTGTTGTGTGTCACATGGTAAGCAGCAGGTGCCTCATTCATAAAATGGTCTTACGATCAGAATGCACGTTAAATAGCGGCTTACACAGAAAACCATGACTAAGCAGTTCTTCATAAAATCCCGCTTTGACGTGGATATAACCGCATCTCGACGTAAAGTTTATACTAGACATAAATGAATGACCCGCTGGTTATGTGGAGATACTGCGCTCACGCTTTAAGAATAACATTTAATCGGTAATAAATTTCAGGCGTGAAGAGTGCAAGCAACATTGAAATTGAACCTTATTTAGAGGAAAATGGGTGTTATTGGCCACGTTACCATTACAAGGTAATGGTAAAGCACGTTCACATGAGATTTATGTATAAGTCACGGGCACGTAAGACGCAGATACGCCACTTTAAACCAACATAACTTTTTTTCGGTCTCAGTTATTTTTAAATCAGCTTGGGAAATGATCTTAAGATGGCGTTTAAGTTTTAAATCCAAGAACATTTTTATAAATGAGGCCCCAGGGCCCGAGGCACCTCAGGCAAGCCGGTTTCTCATAATTGCATTCACTCGGATAGGGAGTCCTTTGGGAACGTCCTCATTTCCGATTCATCTCAAACCCCCATTCGGCATCACCGGCCCCCACCGCACCCCCCGGCTGGAGAAGCTCGATAGGCTGACCTGGCTGGAAGCCACGCTCCCAAGGACCAGCATTGAGTATCTGATAGGAGCAGAGGTATCCAATCTCGGTCTTAGAGGACGGCAGTCTGGACTCTTTTCCCTGGGTGTATTTCACAGGATTATTAAGAAGTTAGATGGCAGTTATTTGTAAGTACTTTTTAAAAAGCCCCTTCCCAGTCCCAGTGAATAATGAGGAGAAATCCTCCATTACTGCAGCACTCACAAATTAGTTGGTGCTCTCTCCACATATTTGTAACATTCTCTCCTCATACTCATTATACTCAGTAGAAGTATTACTTATTTGAAATTATATCTCAACATCCAAGTATTCCAGCCTTTCTCAAGATGTATAGGTTCAGTTCAAATCTTTAATCCAGTATACGGATTCCAAATTGCATCGTCATGGAAACACATCCAATGATGTCACAAAGGGTGGTCAGCAGAGGGGAAGGATGTGATGGGAGGAGCGATACATTCCCTCCATATATGCCTTTTATATGTTACAATAAACATTAAAGTACCTTAATTTAGCAGACCTTTATCTCAATAGAGCTTGCTCTCTCATGGAACATTGAAAAGAAAAGCAAATGACAACAGTGGAGAGAGAGAAACCTCTCCCCTCCAGACCATCAACACTGAAGAGTAACAATAAAACCGCCCTTCGCCATAGCTTCTCAAACTGAGCTCCTCTTGGGGTTCTACGGCTGATACTCTAACCTTGTGTATTTTTGGATTTGGAAACAGTCTCTCTTGACAGCGGGATTTCTCATACAGAGCTGACCCCATAAACTTATATACTCTTGAACCTATCCTTCAAATGTTTTATTTTTTCTCCTGTGAGCATACAGCAATATACAAAATACAGGGATATTACATTACATTTGGTTCGGTGCCATTAGAGCCACTATTCAAATATGTTAAATGAGAATAATAGCAGTAGTATCACAGAACAGAGCAGCAGTACTACAGAAAAAGAGCAACAGTAACACAGAACAGAGCAGCAGTACTATAGAAAAAAAGCAGAAGTACCATAAAAAAGAAAGCAGAGGCGCTATAGGAAATAGTAAGCAAGGAACACAATTCTTAGACAGTAACAGTGTAGCAAATAGTGTTAGAATCACTTGCGCTGCCCATAGTCAGCAACTGTATGCTGAAGAATATTAACCTAACCTGAAAACATACCTAGATTATTTGTTTAATAATTAAATGAGGTTTCATTATCTAAGATGAAGTAATATTTTAAGCATAGATATAGAACCACACATATGACATATCATGTAATAGTAATTTGGAATTCTGAAATGGAACAATTTGGCAGCCATCTTACCTGAGGTGCGTTCAAATTTAGCGAAGGTGAACGTTTGCAAACTATTTCAAACTTTTTTTCTGTTAGCTTTGTGTTCACCGCAAACGTTTGCAAACATAAGCGAATGGTCTGAAAAGGTAGTTTGCAGCGAACAAAAATGGACGCTGGACTGAGGGAAATGTGTTCCCATGGAGATTTCAGTTGAAGATACCGGTAATGCAAACAATTTGGAACATTCTAAAAAAGCCGTTCAAATTTAACCGTTCAAACACGTTTGCCACGCACGTTCGGCTCTGTTCGCTGAATTTGAACGCACCTCTGGGTTCAGCTATAATAGGGACCTATAGCAAAGTGTCATGCACTTTTTAACCAACTGTGATGTCATAATCGGGTCTCAGCCAGATAGCCGATGATTGGCTCATAGATAAAAACCATGGTTATTGGCCACCATCTTACCTAGGTATGGTCTCATAAATTGTGCGACTAACTATGACATTATGTCACATCTATGGTTCTATATCTATGGTTTTAAGACTTGGAGAGGTCTTAAAGTTTTAAGTCAGCCTGTACAGCATGTACACGGTTCACATCGCAGCACTGATACCTGTACACTTAAATACATGAAGAAGTAAAGCAGGGGCAGATTTATAGGTCCGGCGTCGCATGGAGCGCCCAGATTTTACCGCCTGCCCAGCAGCGACAACACCACCACCACCGTATCCCTCCATTCCCAGCCCCCTCCGCCAGCCGGCCCTTATTTCTTAGATTTATCTGCTCGGGCGTCTTACACAGCTTATGTTTTACAGCCCGATATTCACCGAAGAAATTCAGGTTAACCACTTAGCTTAAGGGTACGGCGGTCCTTCTGCACCGGGGAACGTAAGCCGTGCAACAAAAGCCACATACTAGCGCCGCTGCTACCGGAGCTTTAGCGTGTGTCAGTAACTCCGAGAGTTCACAGAAGGACAGGGGGCAGACTTGACTTATAAAAAAATAAGTCAAGTTTTATTTTATCGCAGAGTGATAAAATAAAACGGAGCGCAGAGAAGACAGGAAAGGAGAAGTAAATGAAATGCTGAGAGCCTGAGAGCTATATTAGGAATCATGGCACACCTGTGTACAATTCCTTCAATGTCATCATTCAGAATTCGTCAATATATATGACATTCCATATTTCTAATGCTGAATGAAAATCACAGATTATTATTATTATTACTATTTTTTTCTAACAATGATGCTTTATTACTATTAAACAAAGCAAGGCGGTCTTTCATATTTTTAGCAAGGCTTGAACCACAGCTCTTTGACGGCATCTAGCCAAAGTAATTTTATTTATTTATTTTTTATTACAAAACATGGGGAAACGTGATTAGAGAGGAGAGACAGATCACAGCACCTCCATCAACACCATTAGAGAAGAGAGAGATAATACATATCATAAAAATAAAATACTACATCAGCATTTTTTTTTTTTTTTTTTTTATGATATTTCCCCATAAAAGATCAAACGAATTAACAGTCAAAATAACTGACGGTTTTAGAGGACTTTCCCTTTAAGGCATCAGGCACTCGGGCACATCAGCTTGGGGAATCTTTTCACAGGAGTGAGGAGAAGAGAGGAGTTCAGGATTTTTAGGATCCCCTCGCATTGCAAAAAACAAAGTCTGTGCAAAAATATATATTGTACTTGAATCCTGTTGTGGAGAGCAACAGAGTAGAGGTGTCACAAACACACAACACTCCCACACGATCAATAAAAGCATCCCACAACCCCCTTCCATCTAGGGAAGATCAGAAATACAATCCTTGACTCGGAGCGGCCCGTCTCCTCTTTAATGCCAGCAACATTACATTACCAGGATGCACACACTTAGGCATGTTCTGTTCTACAGGTCATCCGAGTCACTGGGATTCAGCCAATCAGACAGAAGTGATATGAGTTTGTGAAGGCGATGCTCAAGAGACTAGTCTTTTCCGACACCCTATTTCACCCTGAATAAACAGCTTCTCAGCCTACACTGCTCACTACACTCACACTATAATGAGGGTGTTTGGTGGAGCCTTGACAATCTGTCTCTGTCTCTCTCTCTGTCAATTAAATTAAATTAAATTAAATTAGCTTTATTGGCATGAAAAGACATTACATATCCGTATTGCCAAAGCATACTGCATCAAAACAGTCCAAGACATACTAACTAGACATACTATCTAACACTGAACAATACAAAACAGCAAAGAGTAGAAATGAATGAACAGCAACCATACCTGAAAACAAGGACCCTTCTTAAATTATGAATTTAGAAGTAACAACAATGAAAGATATAACAAAATACAATAAAAAAAATAATAATAATTAATGGCAATGATAATAATGATGGAGAACGACAAATGTGATTTTATAATAATACATAATAAAGTCAATATAATAAATAAAACAATTTAAATTACACAACTAAATAAAGTAATTTAATTAATATATAAATGTGGAAATGGTTTGTACATAGTTACGTATGTTGATTCCTGTCACTCACTGTCCCTAAGACGATGGCAGGCAGCTATATATTGTGCCGCCAGGTCACAGCACGTCCTCTCCTCTCCTAAGAGGATGAGGAGTTTTTGGATGTTTGTTAAATTTTTAAATTGAGGGTATCTCTGATTTATTTTGGGAAAGTATTTATTTCTAATTTGAGTGTATTTTTCACATTTTGTGACAAAGTGCAGCTCTGTCTCAACTTCGTTGAGATGGCAATGTTTGCACAGACTTTCTTCCTTTGGAAGCCATGTTTGCCGATGCCGGCGTCTGTCTGTCTGTCTGTCTGTTTGTCTCTCTCTCTCACACACACACACACACACACACACATACTTGAACTACACAAGAGTCCACAGAGTGACACGCTCAAAAGCCAAGTGCAAAATGCTCTAAGGATGGTGAGGTTTTATTTTGCAGAGTCCGCCCACACGATCCTCCCCACACAGACTCCACCCATAGGCCTATGCCAGGTGCCACAGAAATCACCCCTCGCAAGCCCCCTTCACACAGTCCCTACTGCTGTCCACAAACCCAGAGGGGACCACACTAATGTGAGATATGGGCCGGGTAGACAGGAGGAGGGAAGCAGAGAGATTGTTACACAGGGAGAGAACACCTTAGCATAATTAAGAGAGGGCTGAGTGCCCAACACAATGCCATTACATTAATCCCCCAGTGCTTACAGCTGCGCCAAATTTATGGCCCATTTAGGGAGAGGGCCCCGCCACAGTGACCTTGGAGAATCAGCTCCACCTATCACAACTGAGGAGGGAGAGGGAAGGGGGCGGAGTTACAGACCCCCTCCCCAATAAACTGGCCCCATTAAAGTGCTATCACACCAATGGTGTGTTACTGAGTCAGTGTGAAGGAGTGAGTGTGGCTTACTGCACACACTCACACACACACACACACACACACACACACACACACACACACACACACACACACACACACACACACACACACACACACACACACACACACACACACACACACACACACACACACACACACACACACACACACACTCTTCTTTCATGTGGATGTCCTGACAGCTGAATTCATAGGCCTCTTATTCAAGGCTCATATGTACACATGTACTGTACACCATTCTGTTCTCCAAGCAAGTCCCCTGGCTTAATGACTAAATTCTTCTAATTATCCATTTACACATGTAAAACATCCCAAAATCTACAGTGCTATACGAGTACATAGAACAATAACAAGCTCTGACAGTGTCATGAACAAATGCGCTCAGAAATACGACTGAGCCAATTAAATAATTGAGAGTGAAGCTTTAATCACAAAGCCAGAACACTGTACTGGACCAGCCATGTCTGCCAGCTATATTTAAAGAAGAAAAGAGCAAGAAAAGCAACCAGCCCTCATCTGCTCATCGGCTCTTCATGAAAGTTTTAAACCTGGGATCACACGGGATAAAACATTTTGCAATCTATTTTCAGGCTTTTTTGGAGAGCATCCTTGCTTTTATATTAACCTTAATGGGATTGGACTACCAAGGAAAATAGCTATTCTAGACTGCAATCTCCTCTCTAATGGTGCTGATGTAGGTTCTGTGATCTCTCTCTCCTCTCTAATGGTCCTGATGGAGGTGCTGTGATCTCCTCTCTAATGGTCCTGATGGAGGTGCTGTGATCTCCTCTCTAATGGTCCTGATGGAGGTGCTGTGATCTCCTCTCTAATGGTCCTGATGGAGGTGCTGTGATCTCCTCTCTAATGGTGCTGATGGAGGTGCTGTGATCTCCTCTCTAATGGTGCTGATGGAGGTGCTGTGATCTCCTCTCTAATGGTGCTGATGGAGGTGCTGTGATCTCCTCTCTAATGGTCCTGATGGAGGTGCTGTGATCTCCTCTCTAATGGTCCTGATGGAGGTGCTGTGATCTCCTCTCTAATGGTGCTGATGGAGGTGCTGTGATCTCCTCTCTAATGGTCCTGATGGAGGTGCTGTGATCTCCTCTCTAATGGTCCTGATGGAGGTGCTGTGATCTCCTCTCTAATGGTGCTGATGGAGGTGCTGTGATCTCCTCTCTAATGGTCCTGATGGAGGTGCTGTGATCTCCTCTCTAATGGTCCTGATGGAGGTGCTGTGATCTCCTCTCTAATGGTCCTGATGGAGGTGCTGTGATCTCCTCTCTAATGGTGCTGATGGAGGTGCTGTGATCTCCTCTCTAATGGTCCTGATGGAGGTGCTGTGATTTCCTCTCTAATGGTCCTGATGGAGGTGCTGTGATCTCCTCTCTAATGGTCCTGATGGAGGTGCTGTGATCTCCTCTCTAATGGTCCTGATGGAGGTGCTGTGATCTCCTCTCTAATGGTCCTGATGGAGGTGCTGTGATCTCTCTCTCTTCTCTAATGGTCCTGATGGAGGTGCTGTGATCTCCTCTCTAATGGTCCTGATGGAGGTGCTGTGATCTCCTCTCTAATGGTCCTGATGGAGGTGCTGTGATCTCCTCTCTAATGGTGCTGATGGAGGTGCTGTGATCTCCTCTCTAATGGTGCTGATGGAGGTGCTGTGATCTCTCTCTCCTCTCTAATGGTGCTGATGGAGGTGCTGTGATCTCTCTCTCTTCTCTAATGGTGCTGACGGAGGTGCTGTGATCTCTCTCTCCTCTCTAATGGCCCTGATGGAGGTGCTGTGATCTCTCTCTGCTCTCTCATGGTCTTGATGGAGCTGCTGTGATCTCTCTCTCTCCTCTCTAATGGTGCTGATGGAGGTGCTGTGATCTCCTCTCTAATGGTCCTGATGGAGGTGCTGCGATCTCTCTCAGGGCTTTTTTAGGGAGTTTTATTTATACATTATACAATATACATTTTATTTATCAGAAATTCACATAAAAATTATTTCTCCCTCAAACAGAATTCAGGTGTAAGAGTCACACCCAGCCTTTGAGCATTCCGCACTTATTTTTGTTCTTAACTGACTGACCATCTCTTTGTAGTTGTCATCGTGATCTGATCCATCAATTGTCACCCTACAGCCCTGGTATTCAAATCACGGTCCTCGAGGTCCGAGATCTGCTGGTTTTCCACCCTCCCTTTACCTGGGATTCAGGTGCGAAGACAGTCTGGCCAATCACTAGCACTAATTGTTCAGTTAATTACCTGGGAGAAAGAAAACCAGGGCCAGACTTGGATTCGAGGTCCAGATTTGAATATCCATGCCCTACAGCATACATTAAGATGGCAGCCTTTAACCCTGGTGTGCAGTGGTCTCATCATCTGTATTACAAATACAAAGCTCTGCCATATGTTCATTTAGCTATCTGTGAACTGTATGGGAATTTTAGTTACCATATTGCTTACTGGTAATCACTGATTTATGTTGTGATGTGCTCCTAAGGGTGAACATGAAGTACTGCGATGACATTAATCAGACATACGGTTTGCATTGAAATAAATGTTAATCTAGGGGATGCATTCCTCGAGAAATAAAATGTGGTTGCCAAAGATTTAATTAACCATAACGTAAATGCATAATTACAAAAACAAGTCAGTAAATAATTATACAGGAGTAGGACATGCATTATTGTCTGGAGATTCATTCAAATATAGTGCTGAACACCGGAGTTGTGGAGAATTTGAAGGATTTTGTCAGACTTCCTGTGAATGTAACATGGGGAAAAATACTTCTAATGGTCAAACACACACACAAGTTTGTGTGTATGCACATATTGACTGCAGCACCATGCACAGATCTGAAAAAGCCACAGACTACACAAAAGCCTCATTCTTAAACCTGTCGGACCCCAACGGGGATTAACAGCGCTTAAATTAATGTAATTTTTCTCTTCCTGGATGAGGGCACTTTAGGGGCAGTGGCCTTGTAAAGCACTGAGAACAGGGCCACACTTTATTAACAGGGTCCTGAGACTGAGATGACACAATTAAGGCCGTACCATTACAGTCTTGGGGGGGGGGCAAGGGAAACCACTACAGATTGAACCCAGGGGTGTTCAGCTTAGAGGATGCAGGAGCTGTGAAATTCTCACAGGCTACTTCAGCAGCACAGAGGGGATCATCACTACCTGCTTTGACCAGTGAGGTTTATGAAGAGGGAGAACTCCCAGCCGAATCCCTTTCAACGGTAATGAACCCGGCCTGCTTTGCATGTCTGAGTGAATTTCTCCATCACAGGTGGGTGGAGCTTTCCCAGACGCTCGCTGTGACAGACAAACATGGAAACATGGAGACGAATGACAGCAGGGTAACTGCTGGAGGAGGCGTGTTAACTTAACCCGTCATCCACTGAACTTTCTGCCAACTGCGGCAATTCAAGCGATTCCAAGTACACCGCTAAGTGAGACCTAGGTGAACTGCACTCCTATTCACTTAATCGCTTCTGTGATATTACAATGGAACATAGACTAAAATATATCATAAACTAATATCACAGTTCATACAATAGATTGAATGCAAACACGCTGACGCACATACACACACTTGTGCCCAAATACTGTAAATACAGTACTACAAAACTGCGTTCGCTCAAACAGTCAAAAATATTTTTGAAATACATGAGCTGTCAAAATGACTCTCCATAGGGATAATAGTCTCATCCCCGTTTTGACACACTGCGCATGATTGGATAAAATACAGGAGGCTCCAACACCCCACCCACAGCAGGAACCAGTACTGTAAGAGCAGGTTGGGGGACACCCCTAGAGTAGCAGATCCTAACTACTTTGCTGAATGAGTACATTTATTTGCATTAAAAAAGTAGCCAAACATGCGTTCAAATGCAGAATTAATATAGAACAATATGGAAAAAAACTGCAGTAGTGCAGTGCTTAAGCTGACTGGTGTGAATTTTGATGTTCAGCATATCATATTTGTTAATGTTTATTAATATTTAAAGAAAATATTTATCTTGTGCAACTCCTCTCATGACCCACAAATGGGAACTGACACACAGTATTGGGAACTGCTGCTATGGAGATCTGAGAGTGCATTCATTGTGTGAATGGAAAATAATGTATGAGTATAAGACAGCCATCAGATGTGGAGTAGCACTGGAAACAGTGATCAGATGTGGAGTAGCACTGGAAACAGTGATCAGATGTGGAGTGCACTGGAAACAGTGATCAGATGTGGAGTGCACTGGAAACACTGGAAACAGTGATTCTCTGCGGGGGGTATGACGCAACACTGCAGGAGGCTAATGATGAAGTCCCTATTCCTATAAAACTGCTGTAACACTGCCATTACCATCAAATACACGACACACACACGCACACACACACACACACACACACACACGACACACACGCGCCCGCCCGCACGCATGCACACACACACACACCCTCTCTCTCTCTCTCTCTCTCAGCCTAAACAAATCAATTTCTCTGCATAAACACAGCCTCAAATTGTATCCTTTTATGATGTAGCCTTTACAAATAAGTTCTTAATTAGTTTTTTTAATTAACATTTATATGCAAGCAGCAGTATAATGGCATCAATCATTATTTTTATAAGAGATTTGCATTAGTTGTATGTCATTCTTGAACTTGATTTTGATAGCCATGAACTATGACAAGTGGTTGATATGACTGGTGTTGTCATCCGTGTCTGAATTTTAAGGGTTTTTAGCACCTGCACCTCTCAACGCATTTCATATTTTACCGAATAAAAAATTACTTTTCCAAGGCTCGTGGATGTGTCTACACAAACAGCAAAACACTAGAGTGTCTTAAACACAGACTGAGACAAAATGCCAGCACGTACACACACACACCTACCATCAAAAGGCAGTTAAACTTCCAATAAATCTATGGAAAGACACACACTCCAGAGGAAGCAGCAGCGTGTGGTTCATGTGGCTCGCAGACGGGTTATGAATTTATGGAGATTAATAGCCGTTTGCATATGGGGGACGATGATTGGCGCGGCTCACCAGGGGCGGCGTTATCTCCGTTGGCACGGGGGGCTGGGCTCTGTGGCTAACCGCTGCTCGGCAAAATGTGCAAACGCCCCCCCACGAGCGAACCCATTCTGTTTCCCTCCTCTACCAATTACACTGGACAATGAGAGAGGGGGATACTGTGTGGGGGGGGTGTCCAAAAGAGGAAACAGGGACAAAAGAGAGAGAGAAAGGAAAAGAAAAAAAGCGAGAGAACAGAGTGAAGCGAGAAAGGGCAAAGAGCCGGGGAGGGAGAGAGAGAGAGAGAGAGAAGTGAGAAAAACACCCAGAGAGGTGTGATGGAGAGAGAAGAGGAATCTGATTGAGGAACGGATATAAGCAGGAAACATGGCCGTTATGATGGACAGAAGGGGAAGAAAAGGGAGTGTAACAAAGAGAGAGAGAGAGAGAGAGAGAGAGAGAGAGAGAGAAGGTGTGAAATGAGAAAGATGGATGGAGAAAGGTATGATGGGGAGAACCTGTGAGAAGGATGACACAGGGGGAATGAGAGAGGGAGAGAGAGGCAGAGGGGGAATGAGAGAGGGAGAGAGAGAAAGATGGATGCAGAGGTAGATAGGATGTGAAAGAGGGGAAAAGGGGTTGACGGGGGGTAGGTGTGGGTCTAATATGTTTGTAGCGCCCGTGCCAAGATGATGATCATGCAATATATTACCCTGCTACCGGACACTAACCTATCTACAGATCTACTCAGCCCCTGATTCAGACACAGCCAGTTTCCACTAATTTAATTTCCCCTTGTACCGAACTCCAACACCACAGAGCGTTTCCTCCATCCTTAACTCCAACACCACAGAGCGTTTCCTCCATCCTTAACTCCAACACCACAGAGCGTTTCCTCCACCCTTAACTCCAACACCACAGAGTTTCCCCCCACCCTTACCACCAACACCACAGAGCATTTTGTCCACCCTTAACTCCAAAACCACAGAGCGTTTCCCCCACCTTAACTCCAACACCACAGAGCGTTTCCCCACCCTTACCTCCAACACCACAGAGCGTTTCCCCACCCTTACCTCCAACACCACAGAGCGTTTCCCCACCCTTACCTCCAACACCACAGAGTGTTTCCTCCACCCTTACCTCCAACACCACAGAGTGTTTCCTCCACCCTTACCTCCAACATCACAGAGTGTTTCCCCACCCTTACCTCCAACACCACAGAGTGTTTCCTTCACCCTTAACTCCAACACCACACAGCGTTTCCCCACCCTTACCTCCAACACCACAGAGCGTTTCCTTCACCCTTAACTCCAACACCACAGAGCGTTTCCCCCACCCTTAACTCCAACACCACAGAGTGTTTCCCCCACCCTTACCTCCAACACCACAGAGCGTTTCCTTCACCCTTAACTCCAACACCACAGAGCGTTTCCTTCACCCTTAACTCCAACACCACAGAGCATTTCCCCCACCTTAACTCCAACACCACAGAGCGTTTCCCCCACCCTTAACTCCAACACCACAGAGCGTTTCCCCACCCTTACCTCCAACACCACAGAGTGTTTCCTCCACCCTTAACTCCAACACCACAGAGCGTTTCCCCCACCTTAACTCCAACACCACAGAGCGTTTCCCCCACCTTTAACTCCAACACCACAGAGCGTTTCCCCACCCTTACCTCCAACACCACAGAGTGTTTCCTCCACCCTTACCTCCAACACCACAGAGTGTTTCCTCCACCCTTACCTCCAACACCACAGAGTGTTTCCTCCACCCTTAACTCCAACACCACAGAGCGTTTCCCCACCCTTACCTCTAACACCAGAGTGTTTCCTCCACCCTTAACTCCGAAACCAGAGAGTGTTTCCCCTCCAACACCAAAGAGCTAAGTTATAGTAAAGTTATTGTAGGAACATTTCAGCTTTAAATTCACGTTGCATTTAAGCCTACACTAGAGGTTCTACTGTGCATGCATGCATACAGTATGTTACTCTAATGACAAGGACATGTTATTTTATGACCTACATATCTATGCAGTGCTTCACATGATTATGATTGACTGCATGTATCATGTAGAAAGCAAGTAAGTGGCTCTTATTGATGGAAAAACCATAGTATTTGCAACATTTTAAATTTGCAATTATTTTTCCCCTCAGAAAATAAGCACTATATTCCCTTCCAGGGCCATTGCACATACACCTGAACAATGCGGCTGCCCATACAAACTGAATGTTCGTGAATTAAAAAATAATAATAAAAAATGCCCCCAATGTGAAACGGTATCCTTGGATCGCCCAGAAGGTAACCGCTGGCACTTAAAATCCCCAAGGTTGCTCCAGCCTCAAAAGTAATCTTTTTTTTCTCAACTTAAATGAGACTTTAGCCTGAGTTCAGTACCCACACTATCACTATCAATGGCCAATCTGGCGGAAAAAAAGGAGAGAAATGGTGATAGCAATGTCAATGTTGGAAATAGAAATCATTAAACAATTTTATATTATGATTGACCTATAAACTATCACCGTCACACTTAACAGAGCTCTCTCATAATGCTGATTCTAATTTTCTAGTTGATTTCCTGCACCAAGGTGGTGGTTTGTCTATGAATATGCCCTGATTTGGAGGCTGGTGTCTGGTGGGGAATGTGGAGCACGCTCAGACCACACTCCCTGCAGCAGTGGTTCATCAAACTCATTAAGTAGTTTCCCGTTATACCGCTGAACCAAACCGTATGCAGTGGTTTCATCGGTCAGGTACACAGCAAAAACCAAAAAGGAAGTCAATCTCAACAAGCAATTTAATCTCATATTTGCACCTTAGAATCTTATTTCTGTTACTTTATTTTGCTAAATAAGGCACAAAGATTGCCAATGGGGTGAGATAGTTTTACTCATTTCAAGATTTACCAGTGGGGTAAGATAATTTCACTTGTCAAGCAAAAAGTAACTTAAGACAAGGTAATATTTTTCACTTTAAAGAAAAAAAAGAGTTTTATTGTCTCATTACAAGACTACAACACTTGTTAAGACGGACATTCTTGGCAGTGTAGGGGGAGAAAGTCACTCCGCCGGTCTGGACGAGGCCAATGTGAACACAGTGGTGAAAGGTAATGCTGATGAGGTCAGAGGACAAAGCAAAACTTCAGAGCTGCGAGCAGCGGCTCGGAAAATATTCAAGATTTCTCTTAGACTTGAAAACTCTTCCGACGCACACAAACTCTGGGTCCGTGGCAGAAAAAAAAAAAAAACTTTAAAACATTTAAAAAAAATTGTCCATCTTCTTTTATCGTTTGTAGTTCCCTTGCAGAGAAAAACCTTTTGACACACACTCTGAAACAATGGGGGGTCCGGTGAAGTTTGTGGGTTCAGGAGGATGAAAGCACTTGGTTCTCCGTGTACTGCTGTAATCAGAAGAGGAGGGGCGGAGACGGCCCTGTCCCTCAGCGAGCTCCTTCCAGAAATCGCCATCAGAAGCACAGTCTCCGTTGCGGGTGGGAGGAGGCGGCTGTTTTCGGTGACCGATGATGACCGCTCCTCTAAAACGCTAATGCGAGGCTTTCTGTGATGGCGCCCACACGCCCGCCGCAGAACAACGCGGGTTGCCCCAATTTACGTCCCTGAATAAGGAGGCCCACTCAAGTGTAAATAAGGCTTCCCAAAAATTGCGGGCAAAAGATAAGCAAAGTACAGACACAGGTCATTCAATTTCCCTAGAAGTTTGCTCAATTTAACCAAGCTACCAACGGCTTCCACGGCACCGTATTGCTCCGCTTGCATTAATCTGCCATCTTCCTTCTTCTTCTTCATCCTGACTGGAGGACCTTTGGTTTTAATACTCTTGAACAGGAGTAGGGACTGCGGTAAGCCAGGACACATCCTCTCAGTGTCTGAATATGGGATTCACAAACTCCTGGAGCTTCCTGCGAATGCTGGCTTTTGTTACAGTCAATCTCTTGATTGATTAAAGTCGTCGAGAAGTTTGTGTTTAAGTCCTTCTTTTCCTTGAACTCATTAGCTCAATACAGGTTGAGCTTAAATGTACCTATCAGTCTATAATTTAGTCAAGTAAAAAAATATAACCTCTTTCTAATAGAATCTTTTGCCCCTGTGGAAAGAGAAAGCATTACAGGCTGCTAAGAATTCCTCGAATGTGAACATAGGACATAACCCTTTTGCACTGGCACATTGAGTCAAGTCGTATTCAACCCAAGTAGATCTGAGCTGGCGGGCATGTTTTTTGATTTTATTTTGCATTATACTTCTTTTTGGGCAATTCAAATACCGTTCTCAACATTGCAATGCATTGTGGGTATGACTGGCTTTTTAAATGGATTCAAAGATGATGGGTGAGGAGGATCTGATTGTATTCCTGATGCTGGTGCTTTGTATTCTCTTTAAAAAAAAAAAAAAGCATACATTTGGTGACACAGACATGCAGCATTGATGGACTCATAGGCAATATAGGCACCTAATGATCACCACACAAAAGAAAGCGTAGATTTCACTGCTATAAAATTATGCCTAGCTTTCCGTTTAGCCATACTGTCACTGTGTATTCGTAATTACAGCCTAATTTTGCAGAATAAATGATCACTTTAGTGCAAGATAAATCAGGAATAAATATTGCCATGGTAAAAAAAGGGCAGATTTTAATAATTGAGCAGGGGTCTATTTTTCCATGTCTTGTGTTTTTGTCTCATGTTTCTGTTGTATGTGTTTATTTGTTGACTGGATTGCCTGCAATGGTCTGTTCTGTGGTTTACTGGCACGTCCTCGTGGCAAAGAATTCTGAAGTGACCATTGTTAACGGCTAGCTCCCATCTCGGTTATAATCGCGCCAAAACTAGAAACGAAATCAGGCTGCTTCTGGATTGGGTCTCGGCCAGCTCGGATCCCATTTGAACGGGTGCAGAAAACCCCCGGCGCGGGTCCAGCAACGGTCCAGCAACGGTCCAGCAACGGTCCTGCAACGGTCCTGCTCGGTTCAAATATGCCAGAGCAAAAAAACGGATTAATATTCTTCGCGGGAATGCATAGCCACTTCTGACACCCCGTGTCCTGAAGAGTATAAATCATCCGTCGTTAGAAAGTGTCCAAGAACGATTAGCAGCCTGTTGCAATTACGGCGGGAACGAGAGCCAGCGCAGACAAGCGCGGTCCAAGCTGAAGCGAGCCGTAGAAACCCTGCCTGTGGGGGACTAAGAATCTGCCACAAAGAGAGGAGAGAGAAGGGAAGAGAAAAACAACGACAACAACAATCCCATCAATCCTGCTCACACCCTGTTGTGTGCTTGTTCTGTTCTGGAAGCTTCTCGCTGACTGATCTCACCAGCGGCACCTCCGAGCCCCCCTGGTTTAGACTGCCAGGGAGCGGAGGGAACAGCCGCGTCCTGCCTGAGCCAACATTGGGCGCGCTGGAGTTCACTCGTGCCCACCTGTCACTCCGCAGCAGGGTCGCCATGGCACCCTACCTGCCCTGCAGCTGGCTCTCGTAGCCGCCTCCCACGCGGCCGCTACACCTCTCCTCCCGTGAGGCCTCATTCCCAATGCGTTTTACAGGCTCAGGGTGACATCAACCAGCCAACCAACTGAGAACAAAAGCCACACGCTACGGGAGGCTAAGTTAAGCCGAAACATGTTAGCGTGACTCTCGTTGCCCACATTTACGTATTTTTGAGAACAAAGACGCGAGGCGAGGGTTTTTTTTTTGGTAGTGCCCCCCCTCTTCCTCTCAATTACAGGAGGTAGAGGACATCTGCATCCCTTATACATCACATAGAAATGTTTTCTTTTAATTCACCTACCGGCAAAGCAACAAAGGACACATTCTCTCTTCGAATAATGAACTGGTCAAGAGCCATGAGCACTAAAAGCCATGTGACGGGCAACGTGAAGTGTTTACTGATATTAAATAAATATCAGAAGAATACACGCTTTCATTTGCGCATCCCGTTAAGAGGATCCAAGCCCGGTTTCATCTCACGCTGCAGTCTTGGGTCTCCACTTGAATTCCAGCGGGACACAGTTTGACTTCCGCACCCCGACCCAGCTAAACCCTGTGCCCCGGTCACCGATTTCTGCTGGCTGCCCTGACCGGTGCCCTCTCCCTGCCAGGCTCGGAGGCACTGCGCCCAACTGCCCCCTCCCTGCCCCCGAGCGCCCAGCAGGGGGCAGCATTGGCAGGGAGATGAACGCCGGCATGGCGACGGCAATGACAAGAAAGAATTGCAGCTGCAGATTTTCATGTATTTATCCAGGTGAGCCCCATTGAGATAAAAATCTCTCTTACAGTTGAGCCCTGGCTTTAGGCCCAGACATATTCAAACCCAAGCTTTAGCCACTCGGCTTTCTCATCACAGTCTGGCCTGAGCTGAACCAGGAACAGCATCAGATATGAAGAGGGCCACATCAAAAACGCATCCGATGAAATCTGACACGTCGGCTGCAAAAGGGTTGTAAACCAAACAAGGAATGTAACACACACACACACGCACACACTCCAGTCCAGACTTTTTAAGAGGGCTCTTTAAAGCACTCACACACTGCCACCAGGCCCACTTAGACCTTGCCACATTAGTGAGAAATAAATTGTTGTAATTGTGGCTCGAAGTTCATCAAACCCACATTGCCATTCAAAAAGCATTGCGGACCACTCCTGTGAGCCTGTGGGAGAGGAGAGAGGGAAAAAATGAGGAAAGGAAGAGAGGAAAGACTTTTAATTTTCTTTCCAGCTAATCCAAACCCTGAAATCATTTGAGAACAAAAAAAAAAATTCCCATTTTAAGACCACTCAATCTCTAAACTTTTACCATTTAAAGGAACTCATTTAGAAACACATCAAGCACACCGTCTGTACCTTTTTTTTCCCACTGAAGCGAAACTGCCTCAATCTATTTAAACCCCAACCATCGCACACCGCGTAGCTGAACAGCATGTTTTTACGTCACCGAAATGCAGATAGGTGTGGAGGTAATTCAATGCTGCCGGAGACGGCGAGGAAGAGAAGACAGATCTGTGCCAAGCACACGCAAATGTAACATGACAGCCCATGAATGGCGTAGACAGCATTAGAACCTTCCATGAATTCAGAAGAAAGTAGGAGCGGATTTCATCAAGCACGGTCAATATAATCCATGCACAGAGAACAATAGAGAGTAGAGTTTCATCAGCTAAAACAGCGCATCGCACGGTTACTTCACCTCACATGGTTTGGTGGATCTGAATGGGCTGCCGATTTTAGGGTGAAACCAAAAGGGTTCACACTCGAGACCCTCTCCTTGATCAGGGTTGAGGACCACTGGACTAGTATCTTGGTCTCAGACATGGTGGGACATCTTTGGTGGGGGCAATAGGGGCCTAAAAAGTGGACATCCCACATCTTCAAGAAAGGCCAGTTTATAAATCACCTGCACCCAGTCAGTGCAACACTGGCCCCGACACTTCTCCTGGAGCATCTGTGGGATCTCCCACGCGACCGCTACACCTCCCATGCTCAGGGTGACATCACCCAGCCAACCGACTGAGAACAAACGCCACACGCTAAGGAAGGCCAAGTGAGCCGAAAACACGTTAGCGCGACTCTGGTTCTCGACATTTACATATTACTGAGTGAAGATGTGAGGCGAGCGAGCCGTCATTCTTGGTAATGCCCTCCGCTTCCTCTCACCCATTCAGTACCCAGTCGGTGCAACACTGGCCCCAGCATTCGCCTGTCTCACTTCTCTTGGAACAACTGTGGGATTTCCAGGAAAAGAAACCAAGAAACACAAGACACTTACTGTGAGGTGATGGATTAATGCATATTCTCAGAATCATGC
This sequence comes from Synaphobranchus kaupii, assembly GCA_029718625.1. Taxonomy (NCBI): domain Eukaryota; kingdom Metazoa; phylum Chordata; class Actinopteri; order Anguilliformes; family Synaphobranchidae; genus Synaphobranchus; species Synaphobranchus kaupii. Next base: position 59,296,673 of record CM056384.1, on the reverse strand, counting down.
CATGCCAGTGAGATCTCTGTGTCCCTCACATATCATGAGCAGCCAATCAGAGCTAACGTTACATTGAAAAGGTTAATTGCCACAATCCCCCGCCCCCCCCCCCCCCTCCTCTGACTCCAGGTCATGCCTCTGGCAGGAATCACATCCAGACAGACACGCTTATCTCCCTTGCAAACCCATGTATCTCTCTCCCTATAAGAGGGCCATAAAACTTGACCCTCGTTGCCATGTTTTATTTACGCTAATCCAATAACATCATTAGTTTAACCATGTCCGGCTTACACTAATCCAATAAAATGATTGGCTTGCTAATCATGTAATTGTCCAATTAAATCTGCCCGGTCTAAACTGATTTTCATTCTGCTATTCAAAACAATAAATCTACTTGTGCAAATGAGGCCTTAATGCATTCTTTATGTAATTATAACCACGGCACTAAAATCACTCTACAGATCCACTGAAACAGTTCACTTTTAAATATACTGTGGTGGTGAGGTGTAAAATGTGGCCATCGCGGGAAGACATGGTGAGTGCATTACAAGAATATCTAAACGTATCGACTGAACTGGCCATGGGCAGTTCTGCTTGCCTTTGAGGGTGTAAAGCTCAAAATAAGTAATTAATGTGTGTACCCTCTGAATTAACAAAATAAAAAAATAAAAAATAAAAATAAAAATGAGGAGCAATCTGGGAACAGAAGCAGAGGATAGCTGAGATCCAGCTCACACAGCAGTGTCCGAGTAACCCACCTGGCCAGCCCAAAGGCAATGGGCAACACCAAAGCCATTCATCCCTGTATGTGAGGCCGCCGCTGTCCGTGGTCCTGCCAGTTTCCATGGCAGTGGCAGGGATCAGGAACAACTGACAGTAACTCCTAAAATTGTTTAAGCTAATAACACACCAACCATGGCAATCAAACCTCCACACACCTGGTAGGTTGCTTCCTCTTTGTTAAGTGATACAATTTATACTGTAAAAATTATAAAGCTTTTGAAAATGTCACCCCCTCACTCCCCACCCGTTACTGACTAAACATTGGTGCAACGCTCAGCCAGTCCGTTACCACGGCAACTGCGGGGAGAATTTCAGCAGCGTCTGAGTTTGCTGCAACAAATTTTTAGCTAATACACTTTAGTAACTAGCTTGGTAGTTTAGCCAGCTAGTAAGCTTGCCAGCTAGCTAACGTTACCAATATAACCTTAGCTAAACAGACTTGCAACAAATGGCTAGACCGCCAACTAGCTAGCTAGCTGAAAAGATAATAGTGCTATGCTTCTGTGAAGCTAGTAACTTTATCATCTAGAAAAGTTACATGAATACCAGATGCCAAAGTTATTGATGAATTACAATATGAATGCATAATGTTAGGTACGTATATTGACTGACTTGCGACATTTTGTAACGTTACCGCTTTGGCTGGTTATGTGAAGTTCTAACGTTACGCTAAGTTTCTTACAATGCATTATACTTTATAAGGCCCACATATCGATTTATAGCGGGTCATTTCTCCGCTCCTGGCAACACTTAAACCATACAAGCATGTCAGAATTGTTTAGGTCACAGGAGGTAATTGTGAACTAACCCCATTCTGAGGTCCTGGGTTCCAGACGGCTCTAATGTGACAGTGACAGAGACCGTGACAACACGCGTCCGCCCCGGCTGCCTGTCAGGCTCCCCGCCTCACCTGGGGGACGCTGCCCCGTGCCTCTCTGCCATTTCATTAGGAGACCCCTGCAGGCCAACAGGAGGGAGACAGCAGCTCCATAATGTCAAAACTCTCCACTGAGACATTCGCTCTAAACACTGACATTTAAACACAGCGGGAGCACAGCCAGCACTGCGGGATCAGAAACACACACACACGCGCACGCACGCACACACACATTCTCCATCTCTCTCATCCGCACAAATACATACACGCACATGCGTACATATTCCATCTCCTTCACACACACACACACACACACACACACACACACACACACACATAGATGCGCAACATTTTCTCCTCCTTAATACTTACTAATAACATTTTCTCCTCCTTAATACTTACTGAGATATAACTTTTTTTTTTTTTTTTAATTAGTCAAGTTTAAACCACAACTAACAAAGTAGGGACGTCCAATCCTGCAGTAGACCAAATTATGTGCCTGCACTCCACAAAGACCTGCTTTGATTCATACATCCACAGACATAAACATGCACACACAGATGAGCTTACTCATACTCACACACATACACACACACGTAGATGCATGCATACTCTCACACAGACACAACAGTCAACAAGTTTCTTCGAAACAATTCTGTAACCCTCGGACAAGCCGTAAGAACGCTGAATACTGATTGGTGATTCTGGGGCACGCTCCTCCAGCGGAGGCCTTCATTAGCAGAAAATAAGAGATTTCCTCACAATTACTGCTTGCTTTCTTCCTCCTTCTCTCTTCCTCTCTGCTCTCATTATCCTCAGGGCCTTTCTTTCATTCTTCTCTCATCCTTGTTCTCTTTTGTACCCAGCCTTTCTTTAAATTAACATCCTGTGTTTTACAAGTGGATGAATGGTGCATAGCTCTGCAGGGACACACACACACACACACACACACACACACACACACACACACACACACACACACACACACACACACACACACACACACACACACACACACACACACACACACACACACACACACACACACACACACACACACACACACACACACACACACACACACACACACACCACACACACACACACACACACACACATACTTACGGACGCAAGCCCGCACATGCTCGATCTCTGGCCTACAGCTAAACAAAGATCCGACATTTACACCGTCTGGGCAGCAGGTAAACAGACTCGATACTCTCTCCTGGTGGTGACATTCTGCCATTCCCAAGGGCTCAGATCAAAACCAGTGTTAGGCCTCCACTATAAACGATGCGAATCGCATTCAAATCATTGAGGACCAGTTCTTATTCCCAGTGCGTTTTCCCTGTGATAATGAGCACAGCATCCTGGGATTAATTAGTGTGGATGTTGGAGCAGGATGCCTCCACGGAAAAAGCCGCTCCGATCCGCAGAGACCCACGGAGAGGCCTCTCGGGAGACCAGACTGCAATCCCATATGGACTACTATTTTCATGAAGAAATAGTCCATATGGAATGAAGTAGAAAATATGGAAAAATAGGCACATTCAACGTGAGAAACTGTCACATTACAAATCTATGCCAATGTTTGCCATTTCACAGACATGCCACTGAATGTAATCCCGGGGGAATGTATTTTTCATTACAATATTATATAATATTAAAGGAGAAAATATAGCTTGCACAAATTCAGTTGTGGCATGACTAGAAATCTGTAAAGTGGAATGAGCTGTATTGCTTTCTCTCCTTTTAAAAGTCTCCGGCAATATCTAGTGGTTATGTTCTGTTGCAAATAATTTAACCTCTGTAGAAATCAGTTGTGTGAACATTTTAAAACGATCAAAAACAAATAAAAATGCCTTTGAGGTTAGCGTTTATGCATCTCTTTGACTGAAAGGGGATGGAATTTGCAAGCAGGAGACCTTTGAACTGCTGCATTTTTCAAACACAGTTTAACCATTACGTACAAGCACGCTGGCATTTGGCCATTCAAGAATTCTACGTTCACCCTTTAAAACTGCCACAGGCAGGAATTTTGCAATGTACAATATCTTGTTCTAGGCACTGTAACCTCAAGAGGAGAGGGAAAAAAATCTATAAAACCATTATGGCAAGATTTACAATTGTTGAATGAATCTGAAGTGGCTGTTTTTTTTATTTATTTCATTTGAAAAAAATTACCCACAATAATACAATCTATGATGATTGTGGTGTGTGTGTGTGTGTGCGTGCGTGTGTGTGCGTGTGTGTGTGTGTGTGCGTGCGTCACACTCACTCACACACACACACTCTCTCACACTCACACTCTCCCACACTCTCTCTCTCTCACTCACTCACACTCACTCTTTCACACTCACACGCACACACACGCACACTCACACACACGCACACTCACGCACTCATGCACGCACGCACGCACGCACGGCGCGCACACACACACACACACACACACACACACACACACACATTAAGGGTGAGGTTATATATGGAAATAATTTACATGGGTGCCTTCAGAGCAAGGTATTTGAATATATTTCAAATGTATTTGGCAAAAAAACTTGAAGATTTAAATAGCATTTTAGGAAAGTGTCCTTTTTTTTTTTTTTTATCTAGATTTTTTTTTTTTCCAAATAGCATTTGAAAACTTAATTGTTTTGGGGTGTTCTATTTGAAAATATTCAAATGCACAATATACACAGAAAATGCACAATACATTTGCATTCACTTAAATGCTCATGTATTTGAACCAGGTCTTACACACACAGGAAACTGACGATGTTGTGGCACTGCTAGGAAAATGCGCACACAAAACTGCTAGCAAAGCCATTATTCATTATCTCAAAAATGCATCTGTTCTCACCTCTTAAACGGCCTCTGAGACACAAATCTGAGCCAAATTGATCGCACACAGTTTAGGAAACTGTGGGGCTTTAGATAATGGGATTACACACTAATTTCAGCATTCATTACATGCTACAAAAAAAACAAAGGCTGAGATTTCATAAGGAAACACCTCGGGCTAAACGGCAGGGTTTTTCCCCTCCTTCTGCGTCACGCTAAAAGCCCGGAGGCAGTCGTATTCGTTTCACTTTGTTCCCGCTCTCCCGTTTGATGCCTCGTTTGACAGTTACGGAGCGTTACAGTTTTGTTTTTCTTTAGCAATGCGTGTACTTCGGCTGGATATCGACCAAAGCATCTGAGGCAGAACGGTTCACTAAGCAACGCCGATGGCAGGGCCTCACCCTCTTAATGAAACACAAACACCTTCTGCTTAAGGGCCCCTGGCCCCCTCAACAGCGACGCTGTACCGCTGCCGCTGCTGGTGCTACGGTAATGAACCCTGGAGGGATAAGCGCGAGTGCCACATCAGCCCAGGATAACGCTGTGATTGGCTGCTGCTTCTGTACACAGAGAAAGGAGCCTGTGGCACAAGCAAGGCCTAGGCTGCCACTCGCTACTGCGGACATTTTAGCAAGACGCTTTCGATGCCGGGGTACGGGGAAAGACGGGGGTACGCGTGAAGAGAGGGAAGAGAAAATGAGTGAGGGAATAAAGAAAAGAAAATGAGACCAATAAGGAAGTGTTCAACAACAAAAAAAAAGCTACATTCACGTTCACAATCCTCATTCATTTTTAGGCATTTAGTCATTTATCCAAACACTTCAATGTGCCTGTAGAAAGCCGCGGGCTGCGATCTGGGTGTGGGGGGGGTGCAGGGATGGGGGGGGAGCAGCCAGGCAGAGGCGATTACCGCCCAGTCTCCTCCTCACCAAACGGACAGGCTGCATATTCAGGCTGGCAGTGGTGGCTGGGCGAATGAATGGGGCAAAAGTGTTTAACCCTTTGCGGAGGGGGAGGGGCACAACAGCGCAGGATCAATCAGGCGAACTCTGCCCACAGAGCTGTCCCACCACCGAGGGGACAACCTGACCGCCAAACTGAGGAACACCCAACCCCCTGTACCCCCGTCCCCAGTTCCCTTTTCAGTGTGTGAAGAGAATACGTGCACCAGAGGCAATGACACGCTGTTCATCTGGGGGGTTTCTCCTCTGTTCATCTGGGGGGTTTCTCCTCTCCTCACCGCGCCGCCGTTATCCGCCACGCTTAATGGCCCCGCTGGCTCAGCCGTTTGCTCAGTTTGATATATCTCTGACGCGTGCACTAAAGCAGAGGTCCCGCGTGCGTCTCTGTCGGGCTCAGAATTAATGCGCTGCAGTATGCTTTCAGACACGCGTGTCAGCATACAGGTAGGTGACTAATTAACCCATTAACCGGTTAAGCGAGGGTTCCGTTGGTTGCCGTGACGAAGCACACTCGTCATTTAGCAAACTGCGTGCACAAAGATTATTTTGAAACCACAGCAAAGATCTTGCATGATGCACTTCACGTGACATAGTCAACAGTGCACATAAACCTCAGTATTGTATGGTGGCTGAGATCAGGATAGATTTGGCTGTCCATACTTTGTGAGATCAGAAGAAATGTGTGAGTTTACGCTTTGTGATATCAGTGGTTTTGGCAGGCTGTTGTGTGAGATCAGTAGAGATTTGGCTGTCCATGCTTTGTGAAAGCAGAAGAGATGTGGGAGTCTACGCTACGCTCAGTATTCCATTTACATTTATGGATTTATACCACGTCCGCTCAGGAGGAATGATGCTTGAGAGTGAGGGAGTGAACTGTTCCCTGTGTTTGTGTATCTGTAGTGAACTGTTTCCTTGTATCTGTACATCTGTAGTGAACTGTTCCCTGTATATGTACATCTGTAGTTTACTGTTCCCTGTATCTGTACATCTGTAGTGAACTGTTCCTTGTATCTGTACATCTGTAGTGAACTGTAGACTGTGTTTGTGTATCGGTAGTAAACTGTAGACTCTGTTTGTGTATCGGTAGTGAACTGGACACTGTGTTTGTGTATCGGTAGTGAACTGTTCCCTGTGTTTGTGTATCGGTAGTGTACTGTAGACTGTGTTTGTGTATCGGTAGTTTAAGGCTCTTGCTCATTGGCTTGCCTCTCACAGCTTCTGCCTGCCCATCAATCAGCTCCCCTCAAAGACATCCACTGACTAAAGCAGCGGGCCATCGGGGCGAGGAGATTTCAAAGCACATCCTCAGCAAACTTTTCTTTTTGAATCCGGTGAGATCAACCGCATCAAATTCCCATGTCCCTGGACTTTCCCCACGTTCCCATATACCCGCTCGCATCCTTGAGAAATACACTTTCCAAATGCAACCCGCAACACACATTCATTTCATATGTGCTGCTCCACGGTAAGGAGTACAGTAAATCTCTTCTGGTACAATTCCTCACGCAAGAATCATAACCCCGGAAAGGACCAGTGCTCTGCTGGATAAATATACACCGGCAGTGATATCACGATGACAGCAATTAGCAGTACAACAGTGCCGGCTGTGTGCAAATGCTCATGTTACGCCACCATGACCTCTGACCTCCAGTAAAAAAAAAAAGGTGAGTAACCCGTATTAGGAGAAACAAGCATGCCATCTGTTTATTAGAAGGTGCCATGACAACAACCCACACTGAATAGCACTATACAAACGGATAATGAACAAACAGCAACGGCTTTTAGACTGGAACTCAAGGCCTTTCGACCAATCCGGACCCACGCAGATCAGCACAATGAAGCCTATTCTGAGGTGGACAGGACACTTTTCATCCCAACGGACGTCTGACTTCCCTGGTGAAACCGGAAAAGGGTATTTGGACAAGATTGGGTGCGGCAAATATGGGCGGGGGGGGGGGGGGGGGTTCATTGTTCGCTGACATTTCCATGGCGACAGCGGTAAGAAGCATGGGGTGGAAATGTCATGGTGGCGGTAGCGCAGAGAGGTCAGCCTGCCCTTCAAACCAATCCCCTGGAGGGGCAGGGCCTGGGGGGTGGCAGAGTGCCAGTCCACCATTCCTTACCCCCCCTCCTCCCAGAGGTGGAGGCAGCAGGCCACTGTGATTATAACTGAATTAATAAGCATAAAGCATAAATACCAGGGACCACTGCCATCAGTTCTCCCACAGATGTGGTACTTGGAAAAGGACACAGATGGATGGGCAGAGTACAGTGGTTTTACCGTCTCTCATCGACAGACAGAGCAGACCAGAGGATCCATTGGGGAGCTGGGGAGTAAGACAATGTGCTCTTGAAAATTTGGTTAGCAGATGTCTCCGTGGCAATATACCCCCAATTTTTATTTATTTATGTGGCCGCACACACACCCGCACACACACACACATATGCGCACACACACACACACACACACACACATATGCGCACACACACACACACACACATACGCGCACACACACACACATACGCGCACACACACACACACATACGCACACACACACACACACACACACACACACACACACATATGCGCACACGCACACACATACGCGCACACACACACACACACACATACGCACACACACACACACACACCACACACACACATACGCGCGCACACACACACACACACACACACATACGCGCACACACACACACACACACACACACACACACATATGCGCACACGCACACACATACGCACACACACACACACACACACACACACATACGCGCGCACACACACACACACACATACGCGCGCGCACACACACACACACACACACACACACACATACACGCGCACACACAGCGCAGTGAAGCAGTGCAACCTGGGCAGTGAACCGGCGTGGATGGTGGACCGTGAAGAACACACGACGACTCCATCTGAATCTCCAGCAGGGGAGGTAACCTGCCTGCTGTGTACGGCAAAAAACCCCTTTCACAAAAAAAGAGAGAAGCAGATCGGAAAGGAAACGCTCACTTCCTCAAGCACAGAGAAAGAGAGAGGGGAGAGATGGAGGGGGAGAGAGAGAGAGAGAGAGAGAGAGAGAGAGAGAGAGAGAGAGAGAGAGAGAGAGAGAGAGAGAGAGAGAGAGAGAGAGAGAGAGAGAGAGAGAGAGAGAGAGAGAGAGAGAGGAGAGAGGAGAGAGAGAGAGGAGAGAGAGAGAGAGAGAGAGAGAGAGGGGGTGGACATAGCATGCAACGCAGATGATGAAACAGGTGAATCCTGGTGGACGGGAGGAGACTAGCAAGGATTTAAAGGAACCACATGTGTAAATGGCATTCCCATGACAACCTTTAGGTTGCTGAGCGAATCTCCTCTGATTGACAGCACGTGACGGAAATTGCAGACGGACTGACAACCTGCCGTGCTGGATCCTCCGCGGCGTGACTGACATTTCGCCATGGCGACACGCATTGCTGGTAGGGGGTAGCGAGGGGGGTCATTGTTCTCTGTCCAAAAGCTCCCCTCACTTCTGAGAGGATTTCCCGCCTCCTTCATCATTCATGCTGCCCTGTCAAGCGTTTTCTTTTTAAGTCTTACAGACCCCTTCGTGCTGGGTGTTTTAGTGCAGATTACTCACCCACCTCCCCCCTAACACACTTTCCCTCACTCTCGCTATCCATCAGGTACAGAAGGGATTACAACAAAAGCCCTCCCACGTCAAAATCTCCAGCCAGTCTGAGAAATTAAATATGAATATAATAACACTGATCTCACGATCCCGCCGTTCAATATTTCTCTAAGCTGTTGGTTTCTGGTTTTGAATCTGAAGTATTGCTGGAGGAAAAAAAGAAAAAAAGAAAAAAAAGAAAAATGAAATCGGGACACATTTTGCCAAGACACACAAATCTAGAGAGATTGCGCATTCTGTATTTCACAGCACATTCGCAACAATACATTTTATTGTATATATTTTTAACTAATATACACTAGATGGGCATAAGTACGTGGACACCTGCTCATCAACATTTCAATCCAAAATAATGGACACTAATATGGCGTTGGTCCACCCTTATGACAACCTTCACTCTTCTTGGAAGGCCTTCCAGTGCTGTCGGGGGATTTACTTCCATTCAGCCACGAGAGCATTAGTGAGGTCAGGCACTGATGTTTGGCGATTGAAAAGCAGCCGCAGACCAAGGGCTGGATTTCAAACTACAATCCTCCGTTTTCCAGAATCACTGACCACACCGCCTTGTCCCACTGAGCTGAAGACAGACACTAAGCTCTATTCCTTTTCAGAACACCCGGTACATAAGACTGCTTTCATCAAATGAGCCCTGATATCAGGGATGTTACTCTGTATTCTTGCATTTGAGAAAATATGCAGTGTGACCAGACTGTTGAGACAGACTGTTCTCAGCCATGATGCGGGGCAAACTGAAGACTGTTGTCAAAAGACGACACGTTTTAACTCGTTCCTTACATAATGCGCCCGTCTGGGGTCTCTGTCTGTCACCTTTAATGGTTCTAACTTGGCAATGGTGTTACCGTGGAAGCCGTAAAAACAAACCGATTATGGGAATAATAGGATTTCTGTACTTTCATGCACCGATCACCATCAGCACAAAGAGACACCATCCCACGTAATGGCACATTGCGATTCATACAGGCTAGAGCGGGGGGACATTAAGAGGCATAGAAATGCGCCGTTTCAAAAAGCAGTTACTATAAATTAACATACCGCCGCTGCACATTAAGCCAAATAATGACTGACACGTGGAAGCATTTCTCCTTGCACAATAACAAGAGATGGAAAAAAAAAACTCCATTTAAAAATGTATTAATTAATTCCCCACCCCCCCCCTCCCCTCAAGAAGTTGACATAAACATTTTCAATTTGTCCCCATAAATAAGTTAATGAATAAATGAATAAATCGTCTCATTCATTAGCCGTTTAACCTGGTAATTACGCCAGGAGACGCACGCTTTTCCTCTTCCTGGCTGGAAGTAGACGGGCAGCCCCAGCCGTGACACTGAGCTCTCATCAATCTTAATGAGATAAGCCGCCCGCAATGCCGGGGAATTAAAACGGGGAGAATGGCTGCAATATGCCACTCCGCCTTCCCCCCGGCTGACTACAGCGACCACAAACCACGGCGGAGCAATATTTGGCAACCGGTATATGGCAGCTCTCATGGGTGCCAGATCATACCCGCCCCCCCCTTTAGAGGATTTACACATTGGGCAAAGGCCAATCGGTGCCTTCCAGACAGGGGAGAAGGAGAAACTACGTTGTGTACACAACAGTAAATGTCATTCCCGGCGCAGTATGTACTTACAGTATGGAGAGGGGTAATGGAAGGAAACCCTTGGCCTGGAGTGCTGCTTTTTGCTCGAGCCGGGCTCTTGTTTATCAAAGTGTGAGTGGCAAAACGCTGAGTGTCTCTGGCACAATGTCACCTGTGCTCAATTAAGCCAAACAATTAATACGATTACCACGGTTCTGGGGGTACAAAGGTAGCGAAACGTAGAAATGCCTTTAAGAGCCCAGGACCAGGGTTGCCTACACCTGCCACACTCTATAAACGGGAGATTAAATACAGACAGGCTGGTAAAACGGGAAGACAAACCATCGGCACCACGCACGGCGGCGCGTCTTTGATATTCAGAAACGCTGAAGAAATTCAATATTTATCGGATTATGAGATATTATTATAAGGTAAATATTAGAGCTCCGTACATCTTGCTCAACATTTCTCCGGGGCTCAGCAGGAAAAAAACATTTACATTTTATAAAAAAAATAAAAAAAGACTTAACTTTCATAGAAATTTAACTAATGGCAAATTCCATGCTGTGATTACTAGACATTTGTTTTGAATATAATGCTAATGTGAATTACAGAGGGAGTCTTAGATTGCATAGATCCTCAGTAGCTGAAGTATGCTGTGCTCCACCATTAAGGTCTACCTGCTCTGGGCAGTGAGGGCTTCTATCAAACAACACAAGCTGAATTGTACCCAAGGGGTTTTGTTGATAGAGGTCGATTCAGCACAAGACCGCTGCCTTTGTAGGTATGTAAGTTAATGTTCACAGGAGCACAAACAGAGCCAGAGGTCACACAGCAGACGAGAGTGGAAGGGATTGAAGTCAAACCATGTGCCAAAAAGTGATGTCACATCCCTTTAGCCTAGCAGAGCGATGCCACACCCTTTAGCCTGGACGAGTGATGTCACATACTTTAGCCTGGACGAGTGATGTCACACACTTTAGCCTGGAAGAGTGATGTCACACACTTTAGGCTGGAAGAGTGATGTCACACTCTTTAGCTTGGAAGAAGGACGTCACACCCTTTAGCCTGGAAAAGTGATGTCACACTCTTTAGCATGGAAGAGTGATGTCACACCATCACAATTCCCCTCGGTCCTCCTCGTTACAGAGGTCACAGAGAGAAGCTCACCTAAAGCTTGGCCACGGCTGGCTGGCCAAGTGGGCTAGGGTGGGGCCGGAACACATCACCTAATCAAATCCAAATCAAGCCTATAGAACTACTTACAGTAAACTCCAGACATTACCCTACATCAGTAGTGCAAGGTCCTGATAAATAGTCCTGAGGGTTTTGACCAACACCCAGAGAACCAGGTGATTCCTCTTACCAAGCAAAGGCCCTGCCTATGTAACCATGGCTGTGAACCTATGGATCTCTATTTAACTGCTAACACATTGCATTATATGGTGCTCTACAGTACAGCTTTACTCTCATCTGGGTGAAGCACGGCAGCCATTTCACACAAAAACTCACGACACAAATTGACTTGGAGATGGAGGAATTATTGAGCCAGTTAAACTGGGAGATGATTAGGTGACCAGTTTGAAAGAAGCAGTTTGGGATGAGACACTCCCGTCATTAAGAGACCCCTGGGCAGACACAGCACTGCCTGCTTCTGGTCAACGCTGAAGTGAGACGCAGTCGTGTTTGCCCGGCAAGCCCTCTCCTCCTCTTCCTCCTCCACTCTTTCTACTGGCACTATCCCCCTCCTCACACAGTCAGGCCGGTTTCATCGCCACGGTAACTGAAAGATTTAAAAGAAAAACAAGCTTCCGATACCTCCCGGGGCAGCTTTGATAAGAACCTCTCGCTCGAAGGCCTTTGAAGAGAGCCGCCCTCTCATCCTGCTACTGCTTTGCTCTCAGACAGCTTCCTTTTGCTTTTTATTTTCATCTTGTTTTGTGAGACGGGGGTGTATGGGGGGTGGTACGGATACAGGGGAACAGTATCTTTGGTTCACAATAAAGGGACACAGACTTTGCTATTAGCTCTGTGCACATTCTGCCTCAGACAGCTGATCAGGGGACACTTCACCAAACCTGTCAGCTACAATGCTTGCATATGTCAACGTCTGTTACTTTCGAAGCCTTTTCAGCAAGTAAAGGAAAACATTATGAAATGACATCGGAAAAAGGTTGGCCTATCGACGGTGAAAAACTATGATCACAGTGCTATGATTCATTTCTGATTTTTCCCAAATTTCTCCCAATTTGGTAGCCAATTGTACCCCTATGTAATTCAAAACCGCTTGAGAATTTGCTGCTACAACCCCGTCAGCCAGTTGTAGGAAAGAGGGTGCTGCGTCCTCTTTGGGGTGCGACTCTTCCGAGCTCCTGACCGTGATCCCAGCTCGCCCGGGGCCGCATGTATGCGACGATTCTCCCCTGCCGAGTCCCTCCCCCCACCCCGGGAGCGGCCCGCCAATTGCCGCTCCCTCAAGGCACCGGCCGTACTCGGATCTGGCAGGACCAGGTTTCGAACACCTGATCCTCGGTGTGCAAACGACTCAGTCGGCGCTTTCAACGCTGTACCACCGCGGCGGCCTCAGCTTTTTGACATTGAGCGTCGGTTAAATTACTTTTGTACGGTTCACTGCCGTTAGCCATTGACACTTTTAAACGGTAAAAACTGTCAATAGGTTTGTCAGCAGGTCATTCGTTGTAAATAAAATTGTCTTTCATGCATATTTGTGTTTAAGTTACTTGGCTCTGTGTTGGGTACCAGCTGAGGGACCAGGAAGGTGACAGACAGTATCTATTCCTGCCTATACTTTGTGTTCAGGTGCGTATTTACACCATGCGCCTGTGGGTCTTCCCACCTCGCTTTCAGCCTCCGGGCCACTTCATTACCGCCACGCTCCGGCTGCTATCGATAACGCAGAGAAAGTTCATTAAGACCGCTGGATTACCAGCCAATACTGATCAATGCAGGCCTCAGGAATTCAGGGGTAAAACCCTCAGATGTCACCAGCACTTATGATCTCTACTTCACTTTAACAGTAATAATCAACTCGGTTTCCTCTTTAAAAAGAGACGTAATCTACAGACCCTGAGAGAGGGAGGATTAAACAGTATATTTTATGAAAAATAGAAGAGATCACTCACAGCAACAACTTCAATGAAGCTGCTTATGAATGTTAATATTTTCAGTTTTTCTTTTTTTTTTTTTGACGTTCGTACATTAGGGATGATTTTGATTGTTTTAGGAAACTAAAATGCGCCATTTGGCTTGCTCCCAAATTAATATTATATTTAGGCATTTATCACACATTCGCAAGACATTAATCTGGGGCATACAATCTATTAATGCAGCTGGATATTTACCGAAGCAATTAAAGTTAAGTGCTGTGCTCAAGGGTATAATGGCAGTGCCCCATCAGGGAATTGAACCTGCTTCCTGGGAGTCCAGTTCACTAACACTACACTACATTTGCGCCCCTTACTTAACAGTCAGTACGGTGTACCGGAGAGGGTTTTACGGTTTCAGCGAGGTAGAAATAAATAAACACACGAGCGAGATGACGGGACGGACCCCAGGCGCGCGGCCTAGCGCTCGCCACTGGCGGCTCAAGGACAGAGGGGAGGAGCGCTGAACCTCATTTCCACCGGGCTGCCTCCAGTGATGGCGAGAGATGGCGATCTGTAGACGAGAAAAGCAATCACACGCGCATACATGCACATGCACTGGCCCAAGGTCACGTCAAAGAATGGATTCCCCGCTCGCTCCGAAAATCAAATGACAAAATTCAAAAGATAAGTTCAACCTTGTCTCGAGTTGCATCAAAAGGAGGTTGTGTGTGGGTGGAAAGTTTTAAATACTACTTTAAAAAAAAAAATAAAAAAAAATGTATTATTGAATTTGTTTTTGTTGGACACACTACAAAAAAAGTACAGTTCTTGGAATCGCAGTGAACTATGGGTAACACTCCATTTTGGGCTCTTCCTTGCTGGTTGATGTAGAGATGGCAGCATTTCAGCTGTGATATGAGGAAACTACGCATTACACACTCAAGAATATTAATCCAAACAAAATTATCGCTTTTTATGATCTACACCCTCTGTGTGTCTGTGTGTGCCTGTGTGTGTGTGTGTGTGTGTGTACTGTGTGTGTGTGTGTGTGTGTGTGTGTGTGTGTGTGTGTGTGTACTGTGTGTGTGTCTCTGTGTGCCTGTGTGTGTGTGTGTACTGTGTGTTTAGAACATAACACAAGCTTATCCAGGCAAAA
Organism: Synaphobranchus kaupii; assembly: GCA_029718625.1. Classification (NCBI taxonomy): domain Eukaryota; kingdom Metazoa; phylum Chordata; class Actinopteri; order Anguilliformes; family Synaphobranchidae; genus Synaphobranchus; species Synaphobranchus kaupii. The sequence continues at coordinate 59,281,658 of CM056384.1, read as the reverse complement.
AACTGAAATGATTAAAACAGGGTGCTCATCTTAGTTCCTCATTTTGGGCCTTTAATAAAAACATTACTTATGTACCATTTCTTTCACATTAAAACTAGAATTGAGTTTTTTCCTCATTAAAGCTGTATTCACTAAAGGTCTGTGTGTATGCACAAAAGTGAGTGATAGGTGAACTGCAGTCCACAGCAGGCGGTCCTATTTAACACAGCCAAAATAAAGACTTGAAATTAGAGATATCTACACTCTACCAAACCATTACATACACAAGCCTTCTCCCTTGGCCAAATAACTTGTTTAATTTGACAATCGAAGGCATTTTACATGGTTGTATTATATTTCATTAATATATTGTGGAGGGAGGACTGATTTCAGACTCATACTGTGTTGCATTAATAAAATAATTAATCCAATTAATAATCTATGGCTTCATCACACCAAGCTGAGGACAATGGAGTTCTGGTCTTTAGCCTCCCCTAAGTGTCTCTGTGCTGGTTACGGAGCACAGACCGCAAGCATCACTGCGGGCCCAGAGCGCTCAGACAGAGCTAGTCAACACAGGAGTGACAGATGCAGTCACAGCGATAGGACCTCGATGTACACATCATGTATACGTGATACATTCCTTTTAATTTTCATTTCAATACGGCGATAGCCAGCAGCGTGGCTAAGGGAAACCGGGCTGGGCCTCAAGCTCGCTAACTGCCTACCTGAGTTAACGGCTTGTGTAATAGCATCAGCCATTGCTTTTGGAGGGAGGGGGGTGGGGGGCGGGCATATGGGGGGTAGGGGGGAGGAGGGGGGGAGTGGTAGGGGGGAGGAGAGAGGGAGCAAGGGAGAGGGAGAGAGAGTGTGTGCGCTCTGGTAAAGAGAGAGTGAGCTCTGGTGAAGGGCAGTGGTAGGGGGGAGGAGGGGGGGAGGAGAAAGGGAGAGAGGGAGCGAGGGAGAGGGAGAGAGAGTGTGTGCGCTCTGGTAAAGAGAGAGTGAGCTCTGGTGAAGGGCAGTGGTAGGGGGGAGGAGAAAGGGAGAGAGGGAGAGAGAGAGAGGGAGAGAGAGCGTGCGCACTCTGGTAAAGAGAGAGTGAGCTCTGGCGAAGGGCTTGGGCAGTGGTAGGGGGGAGGAGAAAGGGAGAGAGGGAGAGAGGGAGAGGGAGAGAGGGAGAGAGGGAGAGGGAGAGAGAGTGAGCTCTGGTGAAGGGCAGTGGTAGGGGGGAGGAGAAAGGGAGGCACAGAGGGAGTCATATTTTTGAAGACTGACAGTAACTCACCTTTGTTGGCCCTTGTTCTATGTTCCTGCTGGGCATACTCAGTACATGGTTGAGGTTCCTGCTGGGCATACTCAGTACATGGTTGAGGTCCAATATCACATACAGCAGCTGTTTGCAGTACAACCAGTCCAGAGTTTCCAGACTAAAAGACACACAGCCATATAACATTGGACAGAACTAACCCTAATCTGAATTTCCTAAAAATAGACAACAAAACAAATTACTTTCCCTAAAAAATGCCAATTATGTAATAGTTCTCAGTTCAAAAATGAACACCGCATCCCTGTAATTACTGAGAATTTCATCATGAGAAGAATTATTGAGGGCAATCACAGAGAAACTCTCGCAATTAATTCAGCAATTTCTTCCTCTGAATTTCACCGGGGTTTCAGAGGTTACCCTCAAACCTGCTCCACGTGTCCTCAGCCCACACACTAGCGACCATTCCCCCATCCGGCAACAAACACTCATCCTCCAACTCCCTCACTACCGGCTTTAATGCAAGGCTCTGAAGCACGGTGCCAGCCATTTCATTACAGACTCACGGCAGAGACCGATGTCATGTGTGGCGGCACATCATTAGCCGTAGTGTGCCACGACGCCGTGGCGTTAAATCTCAGTTCACACGACTTCATAGCTGAGGCATGGTCTCGTGTGAGGCGTTAGCACAAAGAACGGTACTATTTGTTTTGTTCCACCCTCCCAGGTCGTTTACAGAGGAACCAGGCCCAATCAGGCCAGGACCTGGCTCTGGATTGGCTGAGGGACAGACCGAGAGGGCCGGCGACCGCTAGCCTCTTCCGCTTGGGTACATGGCGACGGCGGGCGGCTCTGTGGAGAGTTTAAATCTGTTTCTCCTTGCAGAGGGCCGCCACAGCTGCCGAAGCTGCAAATAGCATTCGCTAAACGGCACCACACTGCGCTCCTGCACAGTCAGCCCGAGCACACAGCAGAATAGGACAGAAGGGAGTCTGTCAGCTTGATTTATTTGGATTACGGTCTCCGAGATAGGGGAGTATACAGGCTCCAAGGGCTTGCTATTATACCCAATGTCATTTTCCCCGATGCTAGGAAACAGACAGTGACGGGGCTGGAGGGCTAAAGGAAGACGTTTGGATTTGAAGCCCCACACAGGCTGCTCTCTGCCGTCTGTCACCCGGGCCGGAGCCAGCCTCACGTCTTGCCCCAGCACTTCCATGACAGAACAGAGGCCCCCATGCACATGGTTTCCTGAGCCTGCATACATGTCAACGCAAAAAACGCAAGCGCACACAAAGGTGGGCCTGCTTGCGCCTGTCCCCCAAATAAATTAAACGGGAGCTTCCATTGGATCGGTAGACTGAAAAGCAGTACAGTATTTATCACATTTTTTTTTTTTCTCCTTTTTCCCCGCAGTGTCCTTGTTTTTGAAGGGGTTCACAGCCCCCCCCCCCCCCCCCCCCCCCCCTTGAATCTTGCTATTGGCCCTGCCCCTTCTTTGCAGAGGAGAGATTCCCACCATGGGGAAAACCGGGATCCGGAGAGGCTCAGTTCGAAGCAGAGCACAAACACGGCATGCTTACACAGCGTATGCAAATGTCCATGACCGCGCTGGAGCAGAACGGGAAAAGGGCACGTGAGCTTATCACAGCCAAAGAGCCCACAATGCTCAGAACCAAAACCTAACGCACACAAAAGGGATGATGCTTAAATTAAGCATTAAGTCTTAAATGCCCTAAATTACATTTCTTTGCCCACCACAGCTGCCCCCTGTGTACGTGAATCGAGCCCATAAACCGAGACCAGCCAAAGAGCACAGAGAACAATACATGCATCAATATTCACTGTTATCAAACACTATGTGGTTTGAGAGCCACAACGTCTCCCAGGAGGGATGACCACAGACGTTCATTAACAGTGCATCACATTTGAACGATGGAGAGTGGGAGAGAGGCGGAGGAATGGAGAGGAACAAAGAGTGAGAGCAAGAGTGTGATCGTGCATTTTTGAGAGCACGAGAGAAAGACCCCCCAGAAAAATTAGTAAATTAGTGCAGTCCACCTAGTGCAAGTATCCAGTAGCCATTACACCTCTCTGGAATGCTCTCCACACACTGGGCCTGATGTACTAAGACCTTTAGCGGGTGCATAAACTTTTAGCACACGCAAATCTAATAACACAACCAATGATTGGTGCAAAACAAATACCATGACCAATCATTTGTCATGTTATTGGTTTTGCACAGGCTAAAGGTCTTAGTAAATCAGGCCCATTGTGTTCTCAGCTCTGCATAATGCTTTCCGTTTTCACTGTACAGATTCTTGGCCATCTTTCTGCATGGCTTGTGCCCTTATATTACGTGGCCAATGCCCGCACCATTTTGATTGGTTAACAGTTCAGCGTGCAGTTCAGCGCCGTCTGTTCCCTGTGAAGTGAATGGCAGTGGAGAGAACAAGCTGCCCTTCCTGTGTCCTCTTTCTCTGAGCAGCCCCTTGACAATTCTGCCCCCATTACAGAAGACTCCATTACCCAGAACCCCTTAACTCCTTTACAGCATAAATAGCATGGAGCTCCCTATGGTGAACCCGCACTGCCTCTGATGAAGGCCCGATTTGTAGCATCCGCAAAGCATGTTGGGACAGCTGGCGACGCAAAGAAGCAGGCAAAGTAACCAGAAGAACATGATAATGGGGGAACTTCCCCTATGGAAAAAGAACATACTGCAGTATATTGTAAATATATCAAAATTAACTTCACAATATACTTAAAATATACTGCAGTATATTACATTTCCATAAGGGTTTGCGCCTTCCAATCACATTAAAGAACCGATGTGTAAATTGTCCCCCACTTAATTTTTTTTTAGATTTGTAAATTATTATTTTTTTATTTTATTCAAGCAATAACACAACATTAAACTCAGGGCAACATTTCACAAACACAACGTGTGAAAAATAGAAGACATGCCCACAAGCGACTGATTGTGGGAGGTGGCAACGATGCCAGGCCATCTCGTCGGAGGCAGGGATTTATTTGAACCTTGGAGAGGAATGCAGTGTGTGTACTTGCTGCACTTTGATGTACTGAGTGATTTAGCTCCTGCTTAATCTCCACCTGGGATGCTCTCTCAATATGCAAGTTACAGTTTGCAATATGTTCCTGAGCTTCTGACTAATCTCCACCCCAAACCCTCTCGCTAGAGCATCTAAAAAGTTTGCAAAATAATTTTCCTGGAATCTGATTGGTTCTGAGTTTTAGCCGTTATATTATAGATCAATCATTGAGTTGGCTTGACTTGCTACCTCCAATTGGAGCCCCGTCTACAAGAGATCCTCTCCGGATCCTGCTTCATCAAAATAAGTGTGTTAGCAAAGTAAATTCTCTCACAAGTGTTTACCTCTTGCCGCGGTGGCGCGGCGGTCTAAGGCGCAGACTTTGTTTGATCCCCGGTCCTGCCAGATCCGAGTATGGCCGGTGCCTTGACAGAGCAGCAATTGGCGGCTGCTCCCGGGGTGGAGGGAGGGACCCCGCGTAAGTTGGATTGCGGTCAGGAGCAAGAGTCGCCACGCCCTGAAGAGGACGTGGCGCCCTCCTTCCTACTACCGGCTGACGAGGTTGTGCAGCGGGGAATTGAAGCGGTTGCTACACGGAGAGGAATTGAATAGAATAGGGTTCAATTGGCTACCGAATTGGGAGAAAAAGGGAAAAATCTGAAATTAAAAAAATTAAAAAAACAAGTGTTTACCTCGGTAGGCTCATATTTATGTAAAGTTAAGAGGTTTGGGTCTTTTTAAACTTGGTTGCAGCTATCCTCCTGAGAGATAGGGGGCGATGGTTGGAATCTGTGCATGCCCAGTGTATGGCGCGATTAGATTGGAGCTATCTGCACTGGCACATATTTACAGGCTATCCTCTGGCTGGATGGGCAGGTTGTTATCGCTGCTTGAGTCCGACCTGCAGTTTAAGAGGCCAGGTATCTGTCCGCAAGCAGATAAGGGCGAGAAGCTGCCATTTCTGCTTTGAAATGCTCAGGCCTTTCTTCATACCAATAAGAAAGCAGAGTGAAATAATACAACAGGACATTTCCATATTAGGGTCTTCTGCATCTCTTTAACATTTTTTTGAGTTTTTCCACTTTAAGGCTTCGGATTAAGGAGAAATAACAAGGACATTAACATATTAACACCGTCACTACCAGACAACCACCTGAATTACCTTCTTCTATGAGTTTAGCTTTGCGGAAACCGGAAGAAAATGAAGTCACGCTGAATTTAATTGGAACTGGAGCTATAAAACGCTGCCGTTTTTGGCCTCTAGCAGGGGAAGTTCCATTGACAAAAGATCTGCACTCTTCATTTCTCAGCGTAGATTAGGCTAATATCTTCAATGCCTAACAAGAAAATGGAAGTGTTATTCTTTTGTTAATGTTCTTCATTGATTCTTGTGATCTATGCACCGTTACATAGATCACACGATCATATCCCATAGATTCTTCCAAGTCAGCAACTATGGTGGGACAACATAAGATCTTCGTTACTGAGGCATTTCCTGTGTTCACAATGGCCGGGAAAATACAGACATTACCGTGCCATGGTGTGACCTTAGATGCCGGTCATCCTCCATTTTAATGAAAGGGTACCATTAATCAATGACCAAAGCAACATTTCACCATTTTAACATTGGGGCATGAGGTCACACAGGGATAGCAAAATATTCGTTTCCAGTGTTTCCACACCCAGATATACTGCCTATCCCCAAGGCCCAGGGCATTCATAAATAGTCTGCCTTTTCAAACTACAGAGGAGGCGCTGGAAAACGACAGTGTTATCATTCATACATGTCCGCTTAAAAAGGTCTTTAAAGCATTTATGGTGGGTTGACCTATTTTGGAATCCCTGGAAAGCCAATCATGGTGCGTTAACCTGTCAAAGTGGTTTCCTGAGAGACAGAAATCATTGGGAGCTCTTGATAGCCTACAGAGTAGAACAGAACAGAGTACTTCACAGTAGGCAAAACGGATCCCCACTGCTAGCAAATGCAATGATATGTGTATATCCGTTTCCACAATGACAACACAAAGAAACAGGCATATGCAAAAAATAAATAATAAATAAGAGAAACTGTAGTAGGATGCACAAATACAACTGGTGCCAGATTATGATATCAACATAACCATGGTCACTGGGTGTTTTAATGTGCACTAATGAAGTATGAAAGACCTTGTTCCAGTACTGACGTGAGCAATGTGTTCCTTATTATATATTCCCTCTCAGTTCATCAGTAAAACAAGGCCACATTTCACGTCCAGGGAACAAAGAAAAGTACTTTGAAACTACCTTTATATCCGAATAACCTTAATGTTAAGAGCACACTAAGCATCACCTGTGAGTCTATATTTAATTAAACCTGTAAACAAACTACTCAAGAAAGTCCTTGGTAAAGTTTCAGACTGAACTAACAAGAGGGTAAGGAAAGATTGCAGCAGGCAGAAGGCAAATGGAGCCGACTGGAGATTAGCTGTCTCTTTCCGGAACGGTCTTGGCGTTTAGAGGGTGTGAATAGCGCACGAAAGGAATCGTCCAAAATTGCACCTGAACTAAGCTTCCGCGAACGCGCGGCCCCGGCCTCAAACTTGTTTTTCCACTCGGCTGAAGATGAAAGAGCGAGCTGGGGATGAAAGCGAGAGAGATCCGCGCCTCACCTCTCTGATCTCTTTTTAATAAATGAAATATCCATCGGAGACGGCGAAAAAAAAGACGCGGTCTGCACCGCAGGACGCGCGCCGCGCGATTTCCCTGAGTCCTGACGAGTCGCCAAAATCACTCAACGAATTCAGCCGCCAATTTAGCGGATCGTTCAAAGCGTAGCCTTACATGAGGGTGTCTGTTTGCATTCGAGACGTGTGACAACCTGTACGCAATAAAAATCTTTGCGGTGCGCGAGGGGAAATCATTTGTCAATATCTCCCCATGAGGTCCCCCTTCCCTGTGGCGCAGCCATTTCTCAACGCGTCCTGGAGATAAATTACCCTGCTTGAGCGCGATTCGGGTCTGTGCCGGGGAAAGCGAGATGCAAAAAGAAAATTGAAAAGTCACTCGCGTCCTGATGTGGAAATATAGATGCAAACAACGGATCCGTCACTGTTGTTAGCAGCCTGCGAACGCCCTTTGAGAGTAAAAGTAAACGTTCAACTTGCAAGTACAATATCTCATTTTAAAAATGCATTTGGAATCAATTGAAATTCTCAATAATGTGTCTGCCAAATAAAATGCTGGCATCAAAGGCAGCAACGTGGTTACAGAACTCGGTTCTGGGGACCTCCAGGAGTCTGTAAAATAATTCCAAGGGGGGCACCAAGTAAATGTTGTTGCTCATATTCCCATATTTATACTGAAATGCACGTCTCAAATCAAGACATAATATAATACACTTCATTGCAGCTTTAGTAGGTCATGAATAAAGGTGTAAAACGATGAGATGGTGTACAACACAGTAATGTTTAACCAAAGAGAACTCTCTCCATGAAGGAACTGGGAAACCACTGCTATCAGAGTTGGACCCATTTCAATCCATCAAAGGCATTGAAAATCAAGTTGTTAATTAAAAAATCTATGTAGAACATTATAAGCATTTATCATTAATTCAATTTCAATCAATTCCCTGAATTGGAAACCCAGCTTGGTACAGAGCTGTCCTTTGCATGGCTACCCTACTGCTGTTGTGTTCATCGGTTATTAGTCAAAGTTTGCCTGGGAATGAGAAACGGAAAGAACAGCGTGGCCATTAATTAACAAAGCCTTCGGCAACCCAGTCAGAGAGATGGATGCTCCATATTGGAAAGAGTAGAGCCCAGGTAAGCGGCAGACCTGCGTAACAACAGGGGAGACCTGTCTCACTGGGCTCCAACGGGTGGTCTGAACCATTTTTAGCCATTTCCCCCGTCCCCCTCTATGGTTTTTATCTCACAGTCACACACGCTGTGAATCCGGACCCAAACAGATGGGCTGTTGAGATGTGAGCCTGGCGCTCGGTTTCCAAGAGCCGCTCGCTTTGACGTCGCGGGTTGATTATTTGCTCGCGAACTGAGTGGCAAGGATAAACACTCGGAATAACACTGGGGATAACACTGGGGACATGCAGTTTTGGCCCACAGCTGTTTCACGTGTTTGACGACGCGACTGCAGGTTGCTAAACACATACCCTGTCTGTACCCAATGATATCTGCGGCAGTTGATAAAAACAGTCAGCCATTAGACTGCGCAATAATAAACACGGGAAGTTGGACGAGGGGCCGAGACCGGCAGCAACATGCTGAGAATGCCGGCTAGCATGCCGCAGAGGTCATTTGTTCAATAAACTGAGCAATTTCAAACTCTGCTGGGTTTTATTAATGCAATGAAAGTTAAAAACCGGGGCGATGATTAAGAGATTTATTAGTTGGTGAATTCTTATTGAATTGCACTGGAGAGATGGGGGTGGGGGGTGCTCAGGGTTGCAGCAGCTCGGGAGACATCAGGGAAAGTTATCTTGGATGTAATGAGTGCAAGATGGAAGAGCGTATCAGTGATGGACTGTGGGTATGTATCTATACGTGGTTTTTCAATCCGATTCACTATCACAGTACTGAGAGAATAAGAAAGACTTCTTAGCAGTCTTCCGTCAGACAGATGGGTGTTCTCTACCGCAGATCCTACTTGGATCTTTACTTACAGGCAGCAGTCCAATTTCCTCCATTTCAGTGCGAACAGAGAGAGCTGTACTCTGTTAAACCCGAAAGGAAGACATCTTAGTGCTTGTTTGTACGTGGACTCGGAGGATATGAATAAGGTTGGAACGGAAAGATGACTTCCAAGGCATCCGACTCTACAACGAGCGGATATTCCTTTGACCTCCTGTCATTTTTTCTAGATTCAGCTGGTCTGCACACAGGCTGGACAGACAGACGCGGTACCCGTCTCCGCGGCAATGGTCCAACCAGGAGCCGGCAGTTTTCCTCTCATCCACGAGCGGTGAGGATCTTCGCCTTTGACGCACTCTCAATCAACGGGCACGTGATCACTCACCACGGTCACCGGGCCCCCTCCCTATCTCATCTCGTCTCGTCTCGTCTCCCCAGCCGGGACTATAAATCTCAACCTCGGGGTCAATAACCCAGTCATGGGGTCTTCCACAGGCCAGTCTGCCATTCGAATCAGGGCCTGGCAGCTGGCCGGAATCAATCTTCTTAACAACCTGGGTCAGGGTTCATAAAGGGGTATATTATAGACAGGAGACGAGCAAGAGGAAATTGATGGTAGACTGCTCCGTCGGGGGAGGCAGGGCAGTGCAGGGGGTGGGGGGGGGGGTACATATTCAGAGCCACCGTCTCGCGACACACGGAAAAACAACCCCGGTAGATAATTTCTGGTGAAACGTGAGGCGACGCCTGTGCCTAACCCGGTCTAATGAAGAGCAGGGCGGGCCCGTTCAGGGCTTCACTGAAGAAAGGGTGATAATGAAGCGGTCTCAGTCTAACCCGGTCTAATGAAGAGCGGGGCGGGCCCGTTCAGGCCTTTACTGAAGAAAGGGCGATAATGAAGCGGTCTCAGTCTAATCCGGTCTAATGAAGAGCGGGGCGGGCCCGTTCAGGCTTTTACTGAAGAAAGGGCGATAATGAAGCGGTCTCAGTCTAATCCGGTCTAATGAAGAGCAGGGCGGGCCCGTTCAGGCCTTTACTGAAGAAAGGGCGATAATGAAGCGGTCTCAGTCTAACCCGGTCTAATGAAGAGCAGGGCGGGCCCGTTCAGGCCTTTACTGAAGAAAGGGCGATAATGAAGCGGTCTCAGTCTAACCCGGGCTAATGAAGAGCAGGGCGGGCCCGTTCAGGCTTTTACTGAAGAAAGGGCGATAATGAAGCGGTCTCAGTCTAACCCGGTCTAATGAAGAGCAGGGCGGGCCCGTTCAGGCCTTTACTGAAGAATGGGCGATAATGAAGCGGTCTCAGTCTAACCCGGTCTAATGAAGAGCAGGGCGGGCCCGTTCAGGCCTTTACTGAAGAAAGGGCGATAATGAAGCGGTCTCAATCTAACCCGGTCTAATGAAGAGCAGGGCGGGCCCGTTCAGGCCTTTACTGAAGAATGGGCGATAATGAAGCGGTCTCAGTCTAACCCGGTCTAATGAAGAGCAGGGCGGGCCCGTTCAGGCCTTTACTGAAGAAAGGGCGATAATGAAGCGGTCTCAGTCACTCAGACCCTGCGGCCTCCCCATCACGGCGAGGCGCTCGGGGCGAGCGAGCGGCGGAAGGTAATTGCCGTCACGACTTCCCGCCGCTGTGAAAGTTTTTCTCGTGCGGTTATATGCGATATTCCGACAGGCCTATAGGCTGCATGCAGGACAGGAGGGGGAGGGAGGGAGGAGTTATTGATATTTTTTGCCGGCGGGTGAGGAAAAAAACACGTTATTCCAGAGGAAACATGTAAGGAAGCGGCTGATAAGGAGGGAGCTATTCAGAGGCTTGTCCTGGAAGGGCCGCTCCATTAGATCAAAATGCACTGGTTTATGACGGACCTCCACAGAGCACTGACACAAATGCATCATACTCCGAGGGCAGGGGGAGGGGCTGGGGTGATATTTCAGGTCCTCGCCCTCTGACAAGGAAAGGGCGGTGCCGCCATTTTGTTTTGGCAGGGAGGCATTGGGTGGGCCGATCCCTTGCCTGGTCATGTTTGGGGTAGGGTGCATGGTGTCTCTTCCCACCTCTGTTCTCCCATCTTCTTTAAGCCCCGTGATGGCTAAACACAACACCAATGCACGCGTCGCATACGTATGTACAAAGTGTGCCGTGGACAGAAGGCTGTCGAACGCTGCTGTTGCTTCTGTTGAACTTCTAAGTTGCTTAGCAAGCAAGCTGACTAAAATAGTGTTTGTTTTTTTTGTTCAAAATTAAATCACGGTAAAACTATAAGCATAACTAACCAAACCGAAATTACATGTTCGATTACACGGTGGTTACGCACCCGAGTGCAAATGCGCTCGAGCCGCTGAGGCGTGCTATCTTTAACTTAAGTTGACTTAAGCGGCACGTGTATATCTCAGGTCTGAAACTTAAGTTGACTTAAGCGGCACGTGTATATCTCAGGTCTGAAACTTAAGTTGACTTAAGCGGCACGTGTATATCTCAGGTCTGAAACTTAAGTTGACTTAAGCGGCACGTGTACATCTCAGGTCTGAAACTTAAGTTGACTTAAGCGGCACGTGTATATCTCAGGTCTGAAACTTAAGTTGACTTAAGCGACACGTGTATATCTCAGGTCTGAAACTTAAATTGACTTAAGCGGCACGTGTATATCTCAGGTCTGAAACTTAAGTTGACTTAAGCGGCACGTGTATATCTCAGGTCTGAAACTTAAGTTGACTTAAGCGGCACGTGTATATCTCAGGTCTGAAACTTAAGTTGACTTAAGCGGCACGTGTACATCTCAGGTCTGAAACTTAAGTTGACTTAAGCGGCACGTGTATATCTCAGGTCTGAAACTTAAGTTGACTTAAGCGGCACGTGTATATCTCAGGTCTGAATGGGCCCCTTTGTGCTGGGAGATTCACACCCAAAACTGAGACTCCACCTCGTCAAACATCTGCCTTTCCCTGATCATTTTCACACGTTCCACTGTATCAGAAGCACACTGACGTTATGCGGGTACGCTACAAACAACGCCACATATGGGTGCTTGCTAAACATCCAATCCTGTACACTATGGGCTATCGAAATCTTAGCCTCCCTTTAATTTACTACTTTAGTTTACAGTCGAAGCAATTTCGGTAAATTAGCACAATAATTAAATTGCAAATTGCCAGAATTAAGCAAATTAAGCTGCAGCATTAATGTAGACACTTTAACACTGACATTACTTGCACACAGAACAGCTCACAGACCCTGTTCACTCACCTTTTTTCTTGCATTTCAAGTGTTCGTTAAGCCACAAGATAAAGATTTATACTTAATTTTTTCCCCATTTATAAATAGGAAAATAATAAGTGCTCCTTTTGCAATTGTGCAATGTAATTTCTAAAGACTAGAGTTGGAGGTCTGACCCAGCATATCTTTTTTTATGGACACTTACTCAAGTTCACTTTTGTTTCGAAGCCCATTAAACAGCCACGCTGCTGATTGGTTAAAATGCCATGTTAATGAGAATTGATTAATACCATATCCTCCTGTAATAGTCAGTACAATTACTTTGTTGCCTTTGCTTTCATGGTGTTGCCAGCCTGTAGGAAAACGGTGTTGCTAAAAGGGCCTTTTAAAAAATTATGATTTTAATTGCACAGGGTATTTAATTAATGTTGATCCTTTACAGAGCTACACACGATAGAAGACTTTTTTTCTCCATCACATGTTGCGAAACATTCTGCACAAAGATACTCTGGTTCTAACCAGTACGGGTGTAAAAAAACAAAACAATAACCGGTATCACAGAACACAAAGGCCATGCAATAAACACACAATGAAGGATAATTTAGCGTAAAATATTTGAATAGAAATGCCTTGGAGTGAAGCTGTGCCTTTATGCAATGTATCACTGTTATAGCGAGCGTGAGCGGTAACATTACACCTCCAGGTCATGAAATGACTCACCTTACTGTTGTTTAAATAACCGAATGATGACACTACACCCCCCCCCCCCCCACCTTTCTTTATTCATTAATTTTAAGGCATTTATATTGACCTAATCTTTTTCATTTCAAACAATTTGGGGATGCCCCATGGCCCAAGCCAGAAGAGAGAGAGAGAGAAGAGGAACGTGCTCTCTCCCAGAGCATGCGTCGTCGGCTGCTGCTTCAGTCCGCTCCTCAGCACGCCGGCTGAGCTGCGCAGTCACCACGTCGCAGGAGCGCGCGCTTCACATGCAGCCGGAGCTGAAAGACTCTCGCGGACGCATTTATGTGCCCTTCTTGCATTTTAATGTGGCCCTGATAAAGAGTGCCGGCTAAACGTGCATAATGAAAAATACAATTACGGTAGACTAAAGCCTCCCGACATCAGAGCCGCCACAGACAACCCTGCTGACTGAAGCCTTCCCATTTAGCTGCAGACCACCCCACATGCCCACCCTCAGACCTGCAACCCTGCACACTCCAGCCTTCCCATTTAGCTGCAGACCACCCCACATGCCCACCCTCAGACCTGCAACCCTGCACACTCCGGCCTTCCCATTTAGCTGCAGACCACCCCACATGCCCACCCTCAGACCTGCAACCCTGCACACTCCAGCCTTCCCATTTAGCTGCAGACCACCCCACATGCCCACCCTCAGACCTGAAACCCTGCACACTCCAGCCTTCCCATTTAGCTGCAGACCACCCCACATGCCCACCCTCAGACCTGAAACCCTGCACACTCCAGCCTTCCCATTTAGCTGCAGACCACCCCATATACCCACCCTCAGACCTGCAACCCTGCACACTCCAGCCTTCCCATTTAGCTGCAGACCACCCCATATACCCACCCTCAGACCTGCAACCCTGCACACTCCAGCCTTCCCATTTAGCTGCAGACCACCCCACATGCCCACCCTCAGACCTGCAACCCTGCACACTCCAGCCTTCCCATTTAGCTGCAGACCACCCCATATACCCACCCTCAGACCTGCAACCCTGCACACTCCAGCCTTCCCATTTAGCTGCAGACCACCCCACATGCCCACCCTCAGACCTGCAACCCTGCACACTCCAGCCTTCCCATTTAGCTGCAGACCACCCCACATGCCCACCCTCAGACCTGCAACCCTGCACACTCCGGCCTTGGATTATATTATTATTATTATTATTAATATGTGTTGTATACTGTACTGCTTTGGCAACAATGGTTGATTTACATTAATGCCAATAAAGCCATTTGAATTTGAATATGGGAGAGAAAGAGAGAGAGAGTGTGTGTGTGTGTGTGTGTGTGTGTGTGTGTGTGTGTGTGTGTGTGTGTGTGTGGTGTGTGTGTGTGTGTGTGTGTGTGTGTGTGTGTGTGTGTGTGTGTGTGTGTGTGTGGTAAAAGTGAATGAAGGTGGGGAGGGGGGATAGAGAATAGAGTCCCACATGAATGGATCTGAGTTGAAAAACAAAACGGGCAGTTGTGCAGGACACACAGTTTGGTGCTCTGCATGAGCAATGGCAGACGAAGCGTCAGGGGCCGGCTCAGAGTGCAGGGCTGAACTGCGTGTGCGTGTGTGTGTGCGCACAAGTGAAAGAGAGATCGAGAAAGAGTGTGTGCGCGTGTGTGTTGGGGGGGGGGGGGGGGGGGCAGCCAATCACGCTGCTGCCACTCCTGAAGTGTTCTTATTTAAACTATTCTTACTGAGACATGAGTCATGTCACAGGGAGAATGGAGGTGAACAAGGAGGAGAGGGTCGGTGGTTAAACATGGGGAGACACGGATTGACAGTCTGCACTGGGCCTTTCAACAATCGCTACTCTTTTACTTTTTCCAGAGCTTCCTGAAGCGTTGCATGTCAGGGTTTCAATTAGCTTTCTAGCATTCTGAACTCTAACTAAGGACAGCACAGCTCCACTCCTTTGAAACAAGCCCACAGTCGCACAGCCCACTTCACTCTATACACTGGCGATTAATGACCAGCGACAAACAATCGTTTATGCCCGTCACATTTTAATGGTGTCCCCAAACAGCTCTGAACAAACAAGGATCAGAGGAGTCGTTATTAAAAATCTGGGAGAACATCCACCACACTGGGCCATTCTCTCCAAGGGGATTACAATGCTAATTAGGGCCATTACTCCCTTTATCTTTAACCTTCTGCTGACTGCAGAACAGGCAGTAGAGCATTTGTACATCATGAAAGGCTTGTGTATGCTTCATGAAGGTCTTATGAAGTCTCACGTCATATAGACTCACCCTTGTTTAATCATTGCTTTCAGTGAACGCCAAACTGATAAGAAAAAAAATGCACACTTTATGTTCCTAAAGTTTGAGGACAAGGTGCAGTGTCGGCTAGATTAAATGCCTCCACAGCACCCTCGCTTGGAGATTTATGATAAATGTGCATTCTTGATGCAAGTTATTAGCCACCTAGTGTGTTGCGGAATTCGTAAATAGCTCAGGGGTGTCGCTAAAGTCTTCCCGTGTGAACAGGATGTGTCACTTGACTGACATGCAGTACAGCCATTATACTGGCCTCCTCCCACAGCTCAGGCCAAAGGGAACAGACTTGGCCAGACTTATTGAGCGCCAACGACAGCCCACACTTTCAGACTCCGGTAGAAACCCATGGCAGAAAGCTCTGTGCAACCTACCCAGTACCCACAGCCCAGGAACTTAACCAATCCAAACTGTAGGTTCCCACGTCACTGCCAACAAACACTGTTAATCTTACACCGCTACCTCATGTTACGATAGCCAAGCTGTGTGCGCCATTCACAGGCAAGTTTGGTACCGCATGGCGTTCAGTCGCAAACCTAGTTGTGTCCGGTTATTATAAATAACTAATTGCAACAAATAATTTGAGTCCAAATATTTGAGTATAATCACACTGAAGAGTTACAAGTTATTGAGTATACGGAGTATATAACATTTTTTTTGAGAACCCTGTTTGGAAATAGATCAAACTCTGGCACATGGGTGAATCATGCTGACGTGCTGGTTAGATGTCGGACGCAACGTTTTCATTCAATCTGTTGCCTTTATTACTTATCTGCTGTGAAATCACACAAAGTCTCCCATTCACAAATAAAGAACAACATTTTTTCAGTCCAAACCCAGCTAGTTAGCTAGATAGCTTGCTAACATCAATACATTTTGGTAAGCAGAAAGTATAGCAACTAGAAAGACAATGAGAAAAGAGCACTAGTTATAGATTAGTATTTTTTAACCATATGGGGTAGTCTTGGACTATCTAAAAATAGTCTCATGGTTTTTGAAGGCAGCAAGGGGTCATACTCAATGTTTAAGCCACCAGCTGCTCCAAAATATATACCTTATGGGTAAATATGAAAGGTGTTCAAATTGAAAAATAAATGTTTTCAGGATCAGGTTGACACTACCATGAAATTGCCTATTCAACTAATTATACTAATATTCTTCTACCAAGTCTACTTCTATTGCAACTTCTTCCTTTTACTCTTCCACTACACTGCCTGGCCAAAAAAAAAGTTGCACTCTCTAATATTTAGTTGGACCGCCTTTAGCTTTGATTGCGGCGCGCATTCGTCGTGGCATTGATTCCACAACCTTATGCAACGTCACAACATTTATTTCCGTCCAGAGTTGCATTCATTTTTGGCCAAGATCTTGTATTGACAACGGGAGAGTCGAACCACTCCATAAAGTCTTCTCCAGCACATCCCAAAGACTTTCAATGGGGTTAAGGTCAGGACTCTGGTGGCCAATCCATGTGTGGAAATGATTCCTCATGCTCCTTGAACCACTCTTTCACAATTTGAGCCCGATGAATCTTAGCATTGTCGTCCTGGAATATGCCCATTGATGGGATAACCTGGTCATTCAGTACATTCAGGTACTCAGCTGACTTCATGTTATTGCTGCATAATGTTGCTGAGCCTAGAACTGACCAATTGAAGCAACCCCAGATCATAACACTGCCTCCAGAGGCTTGTACAGTGGGCACTATGCATGACGGGTGCAAAGGCGACTTTTTTTTGGCCAGGCAGTGTAGTACTACTACGTCTACTACTACTGCAACTGCAACTACAACTAAGTCTACAACTACAACTACGTCTACAGCTACAACTACAACTACTACTAGCTTCTTTCTTGCACATGCATGTGAACCAGTGGGGAACAAAAAAGCAGCCGCTTGCACTGGACTGCCCTCCACGGACTCCATTTGTCACATTTTATAATATGAGGAGTGTCCGCTCTGACGACCATGCGGAACACCCAAACATTCATTTCAATCAGCCGCTTCTGTCTGACACAATGAGGCTAGCTCTTCTGTCCTGAAATTCTGGGCCAACGTCCCAGATGCACAGAAACTTGATGCCAGAGGGGCGATTTCATTAGGCTCCAGAACTACCCTCTCCGTCTGACACCCTCGTCCAAATCGCAATGCTTACAGTTATGCATCAAATCACGGCTGCTAAATTGTTGCCGAACACATTGTGGTTGTCACAAATCTAGCAATTCCTTTGCCTTGTGGAGTAATTAAGAAATTATTTGGGATATGGAAATATTAGTATAATGCATTTCTTTTAAACTCCTACAGAAACTACAGTTTTTCACAAAATAGAATTTTACCCTGCTTCTTAAGTTAAGATAAGTTATACTTCATTGACCCTGTGGGGTAATTTGACCCATGCTAACTACTTAGGAGCAGTGGGCAGCCATAGTGCAGTGCCAAGGTACCAACTACAGTTCTGAGGTCAGTGCCTTGGTCAAGGTGAACGGCAGGAGTTCACCTAACCCATCTTTGGTGTGGGAGGAAACCGGAGTGCCCGGAGGAAACCCACAAAAACACAGGGAGAACATGCAAACTCCACACAGAGAGGCCCCGGACCGGGACTCCAACCCAGAACCTCTTTCTTGCGAGGCGTCAGTGTGAACCACTGCACCACCGTACATAAGGAAATCCTGCCAAAACATTTCCATATGTTTCTTACAAAACACCACCCTCGTTCCTCTCACACACCTACTTTTAACCCGTGTTCATTTTCAATGTCAGCAGGTGTGCAATTTGCTTTAATAGGTCAGTTTTATGTTGCCTTAAAATTATGAAGGTAGACCCAAATTATAACATGCAGAATGGGTTTGAATACTGAAGACATGTATTGAAAACATTTAAATCAGTATAAATGACAGGTTCATGGTGAAGATGAAGCCTTCATCTTTACCTTGCTCAAGGGTACAAAACGAGGTCTCGTCTGGCCCAGTTCAGAGATCAGTAATAAAAAAAGGAGTGTTTTAAAGGTTGTAAGTCAGGAGTTAAGGGCAAACGTTGGCTGGATGAAGGCCATGAATGCATTTCGGTATTCGCACAATGGGACACAAGCTAAGGACTAAGGAAAGGTCTCACACCCCAGAGACATAAGAGACCGCTCCTTCAAAGCACCGTACTATTTATGTGAGTGCAGAGGGTCTAGTCGCAAGCCTGCTGTGCATAGCTAATTAATCAAGTCTCCTTTAACACAAGAGGGAGTGTTGTTCTCCAGTCCCAACTTCAGCATCAAAGGCAAAAAAAAAAAAAAAGAAGAAAGCACACATCCGCCAGTTATTAATTTCTGCGCATAGCATTCACTTGCCAGAGAGCTAGCTGGGGAAGAAATACAATTAAAGTAGACTCAGCTGAATTCACACAATATCGTGCCTTAGCTATACAAACTTAGTTCCAGAGTGACTGCCGTTCTGACAGATTCTCTAATCTCAGCATGACTAAGACATGCTTCCGTAATTTTATCCCGACAGTGAATATCTCCTGTTTAAAGATAGGCCTTCAGCACTATCGGGGAATAAGTGTTTTCAGTAATCCTATGAATGTACATATTGCATTGCAAAGTGAAATTATGTGCACAGGGAGACAATACACCAATACCAGAGGATTATTGTACATTTTATTTGAAAAATTACCCTTTTCTCCAAAGAAGAAACAAAAGAGAACAAAACAAATCAGAAAATGGTATCTACTGTATATGGCCACTCAATACATATGATTTCTCACCTCTCTGCATTTGAATGGATCTCTCTGGGAATTGGGGGGTGGGACTAGATTAAGCTGTAAATGACTCTGAATAGTATGGAACCCAAACCCATAGTTGGCTAAATGGCTGTAATTCATCAAGGGTCTGAGGCATCAAACGAGCCTTAAACCATCACTCTGCTGCCAGATATGCAATAGGGCGGCAGTGTAGTATAATGGTTAAGGAACTGGACTTGTAACCGAAAGGTTGCAGGTTCAATTCCCAGTTAGGACACTGCCGTTGTACCCTTGAGCAAGGTACTTAACCTGAATTGCTTCAGTATATATCCAGCTGTATAAATGGATTAAAAAAAATGTAATAAGAAGTTGTGTAAGTCGCTCTGGATAAGAGCGTCTGCTAAATGCCTGTAATGTAATGTAATGTAATAGATATGGATGGATCTGTTTAAGGGTGGTTTCTCCTGACTTATTTTTCTCCTGACTTCTCCTGACTGGTACTGTACTTATCGCCAAGATCCCTTTCAGGCTCCAAAACATTAATACGCACAGAAGATCTGCAACAATGCTTATTCAACCCAGAACATAAATATATATAAATACCTATTTATCCATTTGGATGAACTTGAGTGAATTCCAGGCTAGTGCAAATAATACAGCTAGATGGACATAGCAGTCAGATAGAAAAATCACTTTTTGAAGCAAAACAAGCATATGTTCATGCCCAAATAGCCAAGCCAAAAGGAACAGCACTTGCAAAGTGTGCCAGTGACGGGCAATCCTAGCCTGTGCTTGTAGAGAGCAGAGTCTGGGTCCAGAAGATGGAGCCAAAATGGAGTCTGTAGTGCTGGGTTTACAGTCCATGCTGGGAGATTTTTTATTTTTTTATTTCCGACTGTTGTCCGTAGCATGGTTCCAGTATTGAGGTCTCAGAATTAAGAAGTGTGCAATGACTACTGTATATGAATTTACTTTATTTAATTAGCACTTTTTATGTAGCGCCAATCTGGGTGCTATATATACGTGTGTGTGTGTGTGTGTGTATATATATATATATATATACATATATATGCATATATACAGTATATGCTATTTTGCACCGGAGTGCACAGCAGACATGGACTGGAATGGAGGGAAAACCATTATCAAACCAGTAAAACTGGAGGATGATTATAAATGTCAGTGAGAGTTCTGCTCGTTGTAAACCCGTATGTTTTAGGGTACGCATACACTGAGCAGACTACGCATTGGTCCGAGCAGAGGGAGATGAAGAGAGAGATGAAGATTCTTGACTAGTTCTGTAGACTACAGACAAGTCAAGCTGCGGTATTTTGGATAAGACAGAAAGAAAGGCCAGGATAGGACTCGTCCAGGACCAGGGATAAGATGACCCGGGTCTGTCTTCCGCTACCGTTGGCTGTAAAAATAGGAGACCTGAGGGCATCAATGGCGACAGTTTGAAGGACAACAGGAAAGGGTTCTCTGCCAGGGGGATAAAAGGGGGCAATGAGCCTCTCCTGATTATGTAAACTAGGTGCATGACCATTGCGCCACTCCCTGGGAGAGTAAATTACCAGCCAATACCCTGCCTAATTAGCAGAAACCTGGAATTCTCCTCTTGCTTTCTTATTCCATCGCTTTCTCCTCTTTTCCAAGCTGAAGCATCTGTTTCCCCTCTCTCTCTTTCTCTCTACTTGTTTTACATTTTCACAATCTCCGCCGATTTTCCTTATCCCTTTTGTTAGTTTTGGCCCTTCCGAATTCTCACTGACGATTTGAGCATCTGCTCCAGCTGGCGGTAAATATTCCACAAATCTGCAAGTCCAGCCATTTAGGGGAGACTAATTACCTTTGGAGAAGGCAGGCAGAGAGAAAAAAAATTAGTTTGAAAGAGGTGGACATGAGATGGAGTGAGAGAAAAGGGGGAGTTTGTTTTTTCCCCCCTCTCTTTTTCTCCCCCCAAAATGGAAACGATGAGAAAGAGAGAGAAAACGAAAGACTGGGACACAGAAACATTTGTGCTTATTTGTGCTTGTGAAGGAGACAGAGAGAGGAAATAGAAAGGGGGGGGGGGGGGCACTGGCACAGGCTGCAAGGGATTGGGATGCTATGAGCTTGGCATGAATGGGGCTATTCACAGAACGGCGGGGAGAGGGGAGAGCGGGAGAGAAAAAATCGAGATGGAGGGAGATGGAGGGTGAGAGCTGGCACGAAAGATGGAGAAATGGTGATGGGACCGCAAGCGAGCGCACAAAATGGGACAAGAACGACGAGGTGAAACGTCTTCCCCCGCGAACTTCTTTCGACGCGGGCGCACGTCGCTCTAGGACTCTAGGTCAGAGTCTGCCAGGCGAGGGAAGGACCCTGTCGCTGTGGGGAGGTTAGAGGTGGATATTAACGGGGGCAACAGGGTCTGAGGGGACACAATGGGAAGAAGGGAAGGGGAGTTGTTTTGCACAGTCACGGGGCGGAAGAGGGGGGGGAATGTCGAACTCAGGCCGCGAGAGAAAGGAGCGAAACCGCCGGCGCGTAACGGCGGAAGTCCAGGAACGGCCGAGACCTCGCCGAGCCGTCCGGGGGTTCACAGCCCTGCAAATTCGACCTCGCCAGGGAGGAGACGGGCGCGCCGGCGACACGACAATTATACAGGCCGACGGCAACGCAGACACGCACGTGGTGCGCGGGGGGTGACGTCACCGCCTCACGCAGTGACAGATCCTGTAAATCGATCGTCAGACGCTTGATCTGAGGATCAGGAGACGTGTGCTCTCCTTGAGGTTTCTGTCCAGCCGGATAAAGTTGTCGGCCAGAAACGCAAATATGCGGGGTGTCAACACAGCATTATGAAACTCATTAGCCAATTTTAAGGTGTGTGTGTGTGTGTGGGGGGGGATTTGTGGTCCATGGGCAAAGGGTGTTCATTCAGAACCCTACCACAAGTCTAGGGCAGTACCAGAACAATAAAAAAAAAGGCTGTTAGCATTTTTTAATGAAATGACAGTCGGTGATATGGACTGTAACCCTTGGAATAAACCTGAGGCTGCAGCTTGGCACTGGTATGCCTATAAAAGTGATTGGTTTCACCGAACAGCGGAACTGATGGAACCTCGTGTCTCGTCCGGCTACCTCACACAACCTGCACAGCACAATAATCGGCCGAGATGCATCCGGGCGGGCTCAAAAAGAGGAATTTACCGCTTCATTTTTCACAGTCGCACGCCGTCAATTAAGCCACATTATTCTCCCCCTCTGCAATGTGGAGATTCAGCTCCACAAAGGGGACAATTTTAGCGGGAAACGAACAAGAGGTTACAAGAAGGGGAATGGATTGAGTATTGACAGCACAATATTTTTTCCCCACAAAAATTCCATTAGGTAGGGTAAATATAAGGCATACAAAAGAGAGAGAAATAAGAAAGGATGAGTTCGGGCATGCCATTATTGTGGCGATGTATCTCATGGTCTATCTCATAAATAAAGTGGCTGTTGATATCATGTGATAATGGATTGCTGGTAAGCTTTGGAAACCGAAGCTGCAGTTAGTTCTGTTTTAACTTCAATGTAAGGTACCGCGTTCAGCAGTTTTATACACACAAAATTTACAATAAGCATAGCGGCTAGCTGAGCTACGCGTTTCCTAACAGTATTTCGGTTATTGCTAAAAGCTTGCGTGACTAGCTATCAAAAAAGTTTCAGGAACCACGCAAAAGAAGTTCACAGCTCACAGAAGTTCACAGAAGTTCACAGTTGCAGGAACAGACTTGGAATATTAACTCGCTTGGTCATTACTGCAGATTCAGTAGTCTGTGAAGTCAGCGACACGTCTAGTTGGTTCGCCGATACGCAATCCTGTCACACTGAATGCTTCTCACGCATACACCTTTCAAGCTTGCGGTCTGCACAGCAGATTTAGGTTTCAGACGTGTAATAGCCTTTCATTCCATTTGCATGTATACGTACGAATGTGACGGGATTGTGCTGCGTGTGGTCTGCGCATCAACTTATAAACGGAGGTGTGTGTGTCTGTGTGTCTGTGTGTCAGGCTGCGTCTCATTAACAGAGTCGAAGCATGGCTTGTTTACTCTTAATGAAATGAACTGGCCTCCCCATGAGACGCCACTACCTAAGAAACCCAATTAGCTGGTGTAGCCTAATTAGAGGGACCTCTTCCGCCCCTCAGCCCAGGAGAGACCCCCCCCCCCCCTCCCCCCCGAGTCACAGGAACATTCCTTTACACGCGTGTTCGTTTGCACGCGATTCACACTAACAAACGCAAAAGAAACATGCAACGTGGCGCACTAAAGGGACCGCTTATTTCGATTCGATTTTACAGAGGTTCGGTTCAGCAGTGCATGCTTCATCCACATCCTATAAACTGTCCTATCTGACAGCCAGAATTACCAACGTACGCACATGTACAGTAGACTTTCCGAATAATCTAGTGTCTGACAAACAAACGTCCCTGTGTGTAAAAGCCGTCGCTGCGCAGAAATGAGTCAGAGTCGTTAGATTTCGCTTTTGTTTGACTATTCCTTCGACGCCTCCATCCCACGCTGCCCCTGTCACTCCTTTTCAGATGCACGTCAACTTCCTTCAGACGACTTGACATTAATTACACCGACATTAAGTTTCTGCCAACATACACAAGACACGCAATAATTATAAGGTTTTAAAAATGTGTAAGAGCAGCCCGCGGAGGCCATTAACGTTAAATACATGGCTGTCTATAGCTTCATTGTTATTGAGTAAAAGGGAAATCAGTGATTCACGGGCATCTTGGCTAATCCAGCTCAGTCACTGCTTGACAGCGCGCTAGGTTAGCGGTATTCTATGATCTGGTATCAAACCCTCGCCGCAACGGCACTGCCTGTGCCCGGCGGCCCTGCAAGGACGTAGTGAGTCGCAACAGAGAGGCGCTCGGGACTGTCCCCGTCTAATCTACTCTAACTTTAACTGCCAATTTAAAGAGAGAGAAAATTGAATCATTTCTTCTCACTGCAGTAGAAAAGACAAACAGGGAAGAAAAAAAAAAAACAAGTGGATGAGAGAGAGCTGAGGGTGCGAGAGAGTGAAAGAATACGAGAAGTTGTATAAAAGAAACCGAACAACAAAAAGAGTACGATGAATACAAGCCCAAGGGAAAAATGAGAGGGAGCGGGATTCACAAAATGGAAGTGCGCTGTGCAAAGCGCGGCTAGGATTATGGCTGTCAGCACTCAGTGACCCGAATGACATCACAGCAGAAGTGCTGTGATAAAAAAGTGGGCGGGGTCGGGAAGCGCACAGCCGGCCGGGCCGATGGCTCGTGCATGCGGGTACAGCCTGGTACCGACGCAGTGCCAGTCCCTGCTCACTGCAGGCTGCGGAACAGATCAGGGGCATGTGTGCCCTTCTTTATTAAGATGAAATGTAGAGCAGGAAGTGCCAGGTGGGCATGAGTAAAAGAATGGGGCGGGAGGGGCATCGTTTCCCCTCTCCACCAAGGCCTAGGGATAGTACTGCCCTAGCTATGCGCTGACCAATCAGGCCACAGGCATTTCTCCCTGCTCGCCACGATGCCGTACACCCGGTCTGCCCGTTCAGGCCGCTCTCAACCGCCTCCTCACGTCGAGAGCTAATTCCACTAATTGGGAGAACTTTTTCACCTTCCTACCACCTTGGAAACAGTGACTGGGTCTGAGGCAGAATATCAAACTGAGTCCAGCACATGTTCTGCGCCCATGCCCAACAGCACACAGATGCACACAGTCACGAGCGATCACATCCCGTCGCCATCACACGGATGAGCACAGATGCTTCCGCGCGTACACGCGCACGCGAAAACAAACACGCAAGAGTGCGTACAACAGCCCCGTCCCACACAAAGACAACTGCACAAGAGTGCGTGCAACAGCCCCATCCCACACAAAGACAACCGCACAAGAGTGCGTACAACAGCCCCATCCCACACAAAGACAACCGCACAAGCGTATGCACACCAGCCCCATCCCACCCCATTGCCGGACACACAATAGCGCAGTTGGGCACACACACCGTTCACGTGCACTGCTAACACTACTAAATGCACGCACGCCCGCCCGCGCACACACACAATGAATGCAAATGCAAACCATGTATGCGTGTGCGCATGCACGCACGCACGCACGCACGCACAAACACAAACTCTGCCTCCATTACTGCCTGTTTTGCAGCTCATCCCCAGGGTTAGCACAGCTCTCTGTGCAGCTCATCCCCAGGGTTAGCACAGCTCTCTGTGCAGCTCATCCCCAGGGTTAGCACAGCTCTCTGTGCAGCTCATCCCCAGGGTTAGCACAGCTCTCTGTGCAGCTCATCCCCAGGGTTAGCACAGCTCTCTGTGCAGCTCATCCCCAGGGTTAGCACAGCTCTCTGTGCAGCTCATCCCCAGGGTTAGCACAGCTCTCTGTGCAGCTCATCCCCAGGGTTAGCACAGCTCTCTGTGCAGCTCATCCCCAGGGTTAGCACAGCTCTCTGTGCAGCTCATCCCCAGGGTTAGCACAGCTCTCTGTGCAGCTCATCCCCAGGGTTAGCACAGCTCTCTGTGCAGCTCATCCCCAGGGTTAGCACAGCTCTCTGTGCAGCTCATCCCCAGGGTTAGCACAGCTCTCTGTGCAGCTCATCCCCAGGGTTAGCACAGCTCTCTGTGCAGCTCATCCCCAGGGTTAGCACAGCTCTCTGTTTGTGCTCTAAAGCAGAGGCCTCTCGATGGCTTCTTTATTCAGCTATGCTCTAGATTTCATTAGCAAATGGCCCCGGTGAAGCCGCTCACCGTCTCATTCTGCCTCTCCTGCAAAAGCCTCACTTAGTTACCTGTCGCCTGAGCCCACCCCTCGTATATAATGGCTAATACATTAGCGTCAGAGCGTCCTTTGTGTGAAATCGCATTTCTTACTGCAGCGCGTTCAGCATTAGCGCCAGAACGGGAATGCCCCCGTTACTGCTGCGCCACGGCCACCGCCATACAAACAGGCTCTTATTGATTTAATAGGACACACTCTGGCTGGAGGCTATAGCGTAATCCGGAGGAATAAATGAGCCGTTCGATTAGCGAACAGTAGGCCAGTCACAAAGTGCCTCTGACGGAAATACCTGCGAGCGCCGGGAACCTTTCAGGACAAAAGCGGCGGCTCGTTGCGAATTGGCCGTGACAACAAGCGACACTGAAAACCCACATCGGTACTGTACATGGAACATACTGCGGGGGTCGCCAACATGCTAAACACATCACGGCCTCTCCTGATGGCTTCTGGGACGGGCAGGAGAGGGGGAGATCTGTGGAAGAGCGCCAGGCGTTCTGTTCTCTCTTTTCATTGGCTGCGTAAAACAAAATGGAAAACCCAAGGGTTCGCCCCAACCACACTCGGAGGGGACCTATGTCAGTGTGAAAGAACCATAGGGTTCGGTAGGCCCAAAGCCCAATTTGTTCGACACTGAAGAATGCAAACTGTCACTGAGGCAGAGCTGCACCCTACATCAATTCCGCTGAGAAAACTGCCGACATGGGAGCCTGTATTGCTCCAGAGGATGGAGACCAGTCTCCCGTGCACCCAGGCTTAACAAACCTTGGGCAGCATATCGAAGCGAAAAATACAACCCAGGTTTGAACATCAAACATTTAAGCTCACCTGGTAAGGTTTACTGGCATGTTTGTGTATACGCACGTGCGTTTGTTGTATATGCACTTGCACGTGTACGTTTGCTTGTGTGGGTGCCCCTAGAGTTCACTTTCAAACACTACTGTGGTTTACCTTTCTCTCACACGAGTTCAAGGTTCAGCCGCAAGAGAAGCTCATGTTGCCTTTCTCAGAATAAACAGCCCTGCGTGCCCTTGTTACATTACGTTCACCTACAAAATACACAGAGCGAGTTAATCATGGCCTCTCCCGATGGCTGCTTGGATGGGCAGGAGAGGGAGATCTGTGGAAAGCGGTGGGGGTTCTGTTCTCTCGTTTCATTGGCTGCGTAAAACAAAATGGAAAACCCAAGGGTTCGCCCAACCTGATTTATCGCCAGAAGCGTCTTCCGCGGAGCTTGGAGCGGGGAAGCTGTGTACTGAAATCAAACACAGAATTAAACCTGAAAAACAACACTTCCCCCTGAAAGCATATGTACTACATGTCAAAGCATGACAAATTTACACTACACACATTTTAAAAATGAATGAATTTCATAAACAAGCAAGCATCTGTTGTATATTTAAATCGCATCAATCATTCCAAATCCAATAAATTGTTTTTGCAAGTGTATAATACTGCCAGCGTGAATTCTGAAAAAAACTGCACACATTGCACTGCTTATTTACTAAAAATTCCATACAAGCATTAATTTACGCAAAAGTACACACACAGCAAAAAATATATAGTTCATATAGATTACCTTTGACAAATGTAATTCACAACATGTGTGAAAAAAATAGTGTTACTTCATCACAATGACAGTACAGTAATGTCCTAAAAGCAGTACAGGTATCTTGTTACCTATCCCCTTACAACACTGGAAGTGGCCATGCCTTCAGACACAAGCACAGCCAATAAAGAAGCAGCTCTAAAAGGATTAGCCAATAAGATTTCCTTCTCAGAGATAACCCAAATCAAACCCTTGTGATACTGGTATGAGTCACATTCGCCAGTTGAGTGGTGATCTGAGGCACTTACGGTTCATATCATGATGATTGATGCCCCGATTTTCCCTCCCTTTACTGCCCACCATCCTCTGTGATGATGCTACTACTTAAGAATTTGGACACAATTTGATTTAATAAAAAAACAATCAAACAGGAATAAATTATTTACCTAAGGGATTAGGTAATGGTTAGCCACTTTTTGATCTGAAAAACCCATTACAATTCTAAAATGGCCCTCCAGTAGTCCTCTGTAAAAGGAATAAATAAAAAAATAATTAATAATGAATATAAACACCAAAAAAATACAGAGAGAAAATGTGTGGATTAATTATGTTTGGATTATTGCTTTTTTTCAGGACACAGACGGTTCAAGCTATCTTCAATCCGCACACGCATACAATAAAAAGAAAATAAATACATATAAAATAGCATCAGAGGGAAGAAAAATCATTCAAAAGCAGGAAAAAATAATAAATCAAGCGACTAATTTATGAAAAATGAAAAGTTATCGAGCCAATCAGAGCATGGCATTTTAGCTGTGGATGGCGTGAGGGAGGCTGGGTCGATGGCCCATTCAAACCGTGGGGGTGGAAGCAGAAATACCTCTGAGTATTTGGGCGATTCTAGTGTTGCAACCCGCAAGGTTAGCTCACTCTTTGTGCATAACTGGCGTGCCCCCCCCCCCCCCTTCTTAAAAACACAGAAAATCCACGTTTTACTTTTTCACAATACTCTGGGGAACCAGCCCCAAACTGGCCCGTCCCACCCCCAGTCTTAAGTGGAATTTTTAGATTCGGGACATGCATACCGGGGCTCCGGACAGCTAGAGGTAAAAAGGATACGAATGTGATGGACACGGCCCAGCCTTTAAGCCGTACACATGCAGTACAGGAAGCTGACCCAAGGAAGGTGAGCCAAGAATCACACAGTCAAAGGAAAAAAGAGGCTTTTTTTCAGCTCCTGCAAGAAACCTGCCTTTCCGAATTCCGACGCCATCTCCGTGGAGATTTTCCGAGCCCTGCTGCCCTGGCAGCACTTCACCCGAAAGTTTTTTTTTTCTCCACCTCACTTCTCCGGGAGTGCAGAAAGTTAGGCGAACCCCAGACGGAGTCACGCAACGAACACCAGAACGTCCCGAGAGCGAACGCGGCCCCGGTGAACGGGGGGCTGCCAGATGGCTTTCGGAGTTGGGGGGGCCTGGGGGGTTCGGGGGGGGGTGGAGCTCACACTGATGACATCAGAGCCCTCATTAGATCTCAGAGGCCCCGGGGAGGGGCGGGGGGGTCTGGCCGAAACATCCCGGCTCTCTAATGGCAATCTGGATCGAGGGACTAATGAGACTGCAGCTGGGTTTGTTGTTCTAATTAAGGCAATTATGGAAATGCAGAGGCAGGATGGTGGTAGAGAGAGGGGTAAGATCAGGCTGTACAAACATGCCCCCTCCCTCCGACGCTAATGCGCTCGCCACGGAACGATCCAGAACCAGACCCCCTCCCCTCAGCGAAGAGCCGATGCTCATCGCGGTCAGGCCATTTATGGCAGAGCCGTCGGGGGTGTCAGCTGACCTGACCTACTGATCCAGGATTGGCTGGCCTGGCCCATGACCCTCAGCACTACAAAAACAAAATGTTCAATTCACTGTCGCCTCCGCTGACCTTCAATGTTTCTTCAAAGGCAGCTCTTTAAAGGCTAAAGCTTTGCAAATTCATCAGGAGCCTTTTTTTTTAACCAAACTAACTAAAAGATTCACCATACTCCCACTAAACATGACAGTACGCTCAATCCATAATCCTGCATATGCACACAAAATTTTCCTCAGTTTCATATGCCACACATATGCATGGCTTCACTGATAAATCACAACTATCCTGCACATGTGCTTACATGGATGAGCTAAGTTCCACGCCCAGTGGACGCCGTAATTTGCCTTTATTTGTCGGCCGGTTCACGAGCTACTCGTCTCCACGGATGAAGAAGTACGCTTGGTCCCGTAACACACCCTCGCACCAAAAGACGTATGGAGCCCACAAACGCAATGTGGCGTACAGGGCAATGCAGATGTGTGCCAGGGTGGGAACGATTACCTTCGCCGCTTACAGTGACACATTGAGTAATATGTTGATTAGGCAAACTAGTTGATGAGTTGATAATACCATCAAATCTTACTCATTCGATGTGTTCATCGGGTTATCCATGTGCTGTGATAGCCTACCATATGATCCCATTGTGGGCCATTTGGTTGTGCTGTTGCAGTTGTTTTATAGGATACATTACATTCTCGCCTGTAAAGTTCAATTTGTGAATCTTCCATTAGCAACACAAAACTATTTAGATTGATGATTGTGATGTAGATCCTTGTGATAGTTTTCTCTTACTGCTTGCTTGCTTGGACCGGTACGACAATGCCCTGCGAATAACAGTACGCCATCCCGCATCTCTCACTTGATTCGGCAACAGTATACGGTGTCTGTGCTTTCTTGGCCACTAAACCATAAGAAAGAAGGGCTCTATGTAACATTCCACTCCCATCCGATTGTTTCTCCGTGTTTTCCCTCTCCCCCTGTTTCGTGTTTGGTCTCTCCATTGTCCGTTTTCCCCCGTGCTGCAGGTTGGGCGTGTTTTCCCATTTGTATCACTTTGTTTCACTGCTCCTTTCTCAGCCTATCCCATTCCCCCGTTTCGCATGCATTCCTCACTCTCCGCTCTGTTCAATCACTCTCGCATACATTCGCATGCGGTTCCTAATTGATTCCAATTAATGTTTGCATTTAGTCACCCGGTGTTTTCTGTCCTGTGCCAGTTTGTTAATGCTCTGTCTGAAACCTCTGGTCCTGTCTGGTTCCCTGTCTAGTTGCTACTTAAACAGTTTAGTTCTGTGTCGGCGTTTATTCGCCCTGCTATTCTGTCTAATCTAAGTCTGATCAGTCTGCAACAGCAGTACCCGCTGTTCAGTTTCGTCTCGCTAACTAACTCTGTCTGCTTCAGTCTGCCAGCCTGCAGTTGTCAGTAAATCCCTGCCTGTGTTGCGGTTTCCCTGCCTCCCACCTGACGTGTGCTATTCCCACCCTGCGGCGGTGCCCGCTTACAGCCAGTGCTGCGGTGCTGCTGATGTGCTGTCGCTCCTGCCTCTGCTGTCGCTGCTGCCTCGCCCTGCTGTTGTCGTGCTGCTACTGCCGCTGCCCTGCTGCCACGCCTCCGTCCTGCCTGGGACTCCGCTCCACTGTCCTGCTCTACCACTCCCAATCATCCCCTGCTCCAACCAAGCCGGTTGCCTGTCTCCATAACCATCCCTGGCTTTCCCTGCTCCCACTGCTCCCACATCTTCATACCTTGACTGTCTGTATTAAATGTTCTCCCTATGCTTCAGGAGTATTGGTCCAAGCAGTAATTTATTGGATGCTTAGCACTCCCACTCTGTCTGTCTAGTCTGTCTATTGAAAGTCCAATTCCGGGCTTGGAACTTTAACTCCTTTTGCCTTTCTCCCCATGCTCAGCACCACCCTGATCATAAATAAATATTGAGTTTTGGCATTCCTGTCTAAGAGTCGTGCATTTGGGTCCAGTCCACTTCCGGGGTCGTAACACTCTAGTTAGTAACAGAAGTGGTCGTTTGCTCGTCCCCGTAGGGATAACCCATCTTCCCCTACGCAAGGCTCAATGGAGGAACCAGCAGTACAAAGTTCTATGTAAAAGGTTCTATGTAAAATGTGTAACCTCTTCAAGAGTTCTCTATGGAGCTTTCATGGAACTTTACACAGAGGGCCTAATTGCAAACAGCAAATTTCTAGTAGTAAAGTGGACAAGGTTCAACATAAAACCATCGCCCATACCAAAGAACCCTTTCAGAACCTTTTTTTCAGTGTATGCTTCAATAGAACCTGCACAGCTGTAAATAGCAATAATAGCAAAGGTTTTTTTCAATTGGGACAGTTCAACATAGAACTCTGTTATCCATAAGAATACCCTTTCAGAACCCTTAGTTTCTAAGTGTATTTTGTTCATATGCAAGGAATGAATTCTGCTTAGACGTAGTGTAAATAATTTTCCAAAACAAGTTATTCAGATTTGAGAAATAACAAATTTGGTGTGGACATTGGAAATTATACAAGGCTTTATGCATGAATCTGTGGGTATGTATGGTCAAAATTAGTCAAGTCATTTTTGTGTGGATATTACAGTGCCACATGCAATATGCAGCAAGTACCAGTTAAGTGTTTTGTAGCGAGATGCTACTTCACAACACCTGTTCCCCGGAGGCTTGTCAGAAGCCTATCAGTTTGGGAAAGAAATGGAAGGAAGAGAAGGAAAAAATAACAAATTACAGCTAGATAACTGAGGCAGAATTAGGGAGAAAAAAGACAGAGAAAAGAATAACGATGAAGACAAATTAAGTAAACTCTGGATGCAGGAATGGTTCAGTGATGTGAACAGTGTTGATTCTGTTTGATCCATGATTTTAAAAGCCTTAAACATTAAAATCTTCTGACATTTCTAGCTCAGTGGATACTGAGTTGTACAACTTTGTTGCTTTCACAAATAAAATAGAGCGAAAGAGGCCACAAATTCACCATTATGGCCAAACCTACCTCACCACCTAGACTTAGCAATCTAATTTGATAGGAAATAGGATGTGCTTTTCTGTATATTAGTATGTGAATGATTAAATACATAAATGTGTGTGTGTGTGTGTGTGTGTGTGTGTGCGCGCGCGGCGCGTGTATCTGCGTGTGTGTGTGTGTGTGTGTGTGCGCGTCTATGTAATGACCTTCAAAACATTCAGTCTGTGTATTGGGACCCTGGTTCTTGACTTTAGGAAACCGTGCACCTGCTACACTCTGATTGGCTCCCATCCCAGAGGGGAGGTACAAGGTGGTGCTCAGACTAGGTCTGTCTAATAAATGGCCGAAAAGACACGGGCATAAGCTCAGTAGCAATTAACTCACAAGGAAGGAATCTGCTGAAGTCGGGGAAAATGTGCAATTTTAAGCCAATCTTTGAAAATGGAAAATTAATGGCCCAATCACAGCTGACTGAGAAAAAGGTTATCTTTATGATGGCTATTTTAGAGTTCACAATACAAGCTGAGAAGCCAGAAGAGAGGTCTGTGACGGAGAGAAAGCGATAGAGTGAGAGAGAGAGAGAGAGAGAGAGAGAGAGAGAGAGAGAGAGAGAGAGAGAGAGAGAGAGAGAGAGAGAGAGAGAGAGAGAGAGAGAGAGAGAGAGAGAGAGAGAGAGAGAGAGAGAGAGAGAGAGAGAGAGAGAGAGAGAGAGAGAGAGAGAGAGAGAGAGAGACTACAGCAGTAAGAAAGCTCCCATCTTTATAATGTATCATGACGCTCACCACAAATGAAGAATGGTGCCATCCCGGTGAGTGAGCCCACAGCGTTCAGACGGCACGGTCAGTGAGCCCACAGCGTTCAGACGGCACGGTCAGTGAGCCCACAGCGTTCAGACGGCACGGTCAGTGAGGCCACAGCGTTCAGACGGCACGGTCAGTGAGCCCACAGCGTTCAGACGGCACGGTCAGTGAGGCCACAGCGTTCAGACGGCACAGTCAGTGAGGCCACAGCGTTCAGACGGCACGGTCAGTGAGCCCACAGCGTTCAGACGGCACGGTCAGTGAGCCCACAGCGTTCAGACGGCACGGTCAGTGAGGCCACAGCGTTCAGACGGCACGGTCAGTGAGGCCACAGCGTTCAGACGGCCAGTGAGGCCAAATACACAGTAGGACCTTCAGTGATCCCACACTAGGCTCTGTGTAATATACGCACACACAGGCCCTGGTGCGTGCATGCACACACATTTCTATTATTTTTTACGCTCTCAATTGGCCCTCAAGCTCACACAGGGCATGCTAAGATGGCAAATTACCTCCGACTTGTGCAAACAACACAGTGACACACACACACAACCTGAGAAAGCCTCATCCAGACAGTCAGGCTGCTACTGATCCAGGGAGAGCTGGAGGATGGGGAGGGGAGAGGAGGGGCCAGGTCACATGCTGTAGAGATGGTGAGGTAGACTGGCTCCGGGTCTGCCCTTTTGGACAAGGGGAAATACGCTCAACAACTCAGATTACCACACAGCGGAAACTTAGCCAGGCTGCTTGCTTACTATTTTAGAAACCAACCAAATTTTGTGATGATATATAATTTGCACTTCATTTTAAGTCAATAAGCTCTTGAAAAGTAACCGCTGGGAAAATGTTTAATTGGATGTGCCAAACGCACCCTGAGCCAGTAGCCGCCACTGCACAAGATGATAGGGAAATGTTTCCCCAAACACTTAATGGAGCTTAATTGCCAAAAAGGAGCTCTCTTCACAAAAACAAAAACAATGAGCCAACTGCTTATGATTGACAGTTGGGAAGGCCATTCATGTGCATGTGTATTTAATAAAAAAAAATTTTTTAATTTTTTTATTACAGTATATGCCAATTTTCATCTAACAACATGACGTATATCCATCAAACCCCATTCTATGCACCAAAAGGAAAGACATAAGTGTATGTTAATTATTAAATGAAAGCCTAGCTTACGCCTGTACTGTGAAATGGCCAGCCAGTGCAGCCAGTCACTGTAAAGCCAGTGTTGTCCATTCCAGCGGTCTGCAAACGGTCCGCAAACGGTCCGCCTCTCCAACACAAACGCGTAGCGCCGCGCGTCTCCCTCCTCTTCCGTCTCTCCCTCCCTCCCTCCAAGCGCTCTGAATTCCCACAATCCCCTGTGCCTCCTCTCAGCTGTCACTTCGCCCTGTACGCTCATTTATAACAGGTCACCGACACACAAGGGGCATTTAAAAGGACAAAAGCGCCCCAGCTCCCTTTCAGCTGCGGTCACCCACGCCCGGGCCCAAGCCCCGCGCAGTGTCCCATACGCCCTACGGGCTACAGCCGCCGAGCCTTTAACACCTTTATGCCCACGCGCAACTGTTATACCCCGTACTGAATGACCTACACCAGTAATATTACAACTGTTAATGTCAAAATGGCAGCACGTACGTCCTCAGCACGAGTCAGACACCTTTCGTTTGTGAACGCCGAGGACGAACGCGAGGCTTCATTCTTATTGAAATCAGAAAAGAAGAGAAAAGAGATAGAGTGAGTGTGCGAGAGAGAGAGAGAGAGAGAGCGAGAGAGAAACTACAATTTGGATTTGCCATGACAGTTTAAGACCATTAAAACCTGCTCGGTTTTAAACAGCCGCGCCCGACGCAGCGACGTGTTCGGCTTCCTCCCGTGGGCTCAAACGGACAGATGAAGATTAAACGCAAGGTAGGCTCGTTCAGTCTGAGCGCAGCCCAAAATCGCTCACGGCCCCCGCTGTAATTACACTGTAGATGAAGATCAGCTATGAATATTTGAAGAGGGGATTACAAAGGGAAAAAAAAAAAAAAAAAAACAACAACCATGAAATTACTCCTCCAGCGCATTCCACAAAGAGCACGAAACATCTTTAAGAAGAACCGTCCCACCCCCCACCCCCACTCCATCGCCTATTATTATTCCTCTTACTTATTTGCCCGATGTTCCCAGGCTGAAAGATAAAGTAAGTCTGAATCACTCGCGGCAGTCTAGCACCTGCGCAAGGAATGGTGGGCTGCCGCCGCGCGATCGCCCCCCGCCTTGGCTCCGCGCCACGGCGGTAGTGACGGGACCGTTTGGGAGATTACATGCGCTTTATTGTCATTGTGATACCTTCCTCTGTTCCACGGGTCCTCACAGTGGATGCGGAATGGGCAGAGTGAACGAGGGTGCTGGCCGGCTGGGCTCTTAGCGCAGAAACGCTGTCGATCACGGGGATGAATCCAGGCCTGTCACTTTAGGAGAAGCTGCTAGGCTTCGGTTCTTCTGAAGCACACCGTCTGCTTCCCCCTGTCCTTTAACTGTACAACAGCAGTCATGGCTCTGAACGGACTCGGCCTGGTGAGTGGTGGGGAAATACAGCGGCACGGTCACAAAAGGGACCCCTTTCAGACGTTTATGTCGCCAGAGCTTTCGCTTTGACGTCAGAGCTGTAGTTTCAAACGGTCGTTGAGTTTCTCTTTTCCCCACTCACTGACGGATGGGCAGGACCAGAGACCCCATTTCTATATACTGACATAAGAGCAAGTTGTTTTTATATCGAACAAAATGGATTCTGGCCTCTTCTTTACAGGTTTGTTGGGCACAACAGTGTTCAGTAACGAGAGAAAGACTCAATGTTAAGTGATTTTACAAACGGTAGCCTTACTCGCCTGGCTCCTGACCTGATGCTATATTGAGCCTGACCAGATTGCTAGCAAAGAAAAACAAGTCCACCCACACTCAGGGGATGCATTTCGCTAATAAAGCAATGATGTGTTACTACTTCTGATCAATCACCACTTTGTGTGGGTGGGGGCTGCAATTGGCAACCCAGCCATTGACCAATATAACACAGTTCTGGCTAAACCTTGTTAGAACCAATCAGATTGCAGATTATCACAGATTATCACAAACTGTAACTTCCTTCTCCAGATGCAAACTGAAAGAGGGAGAGAGCCTGAGATTGAGACTACAAATGTGAGACTACTTACAGCTAAATGGAAAGGTAATGCTAATTGTGTCGATGACAATATACTGACGTACTAAACGGTGTGCTTATGCTGTGTTTGGCCGTGCTAGTCAGCTAGTGGATGTATGTTTCTTTCTTATTTGATCTTCTTGGTGTAAGAACAAGCCATGCAGAGTAGCATGGAATCTAAAAAGCAAGCCAGCCCACGAACCCATGAACTGCAATAAACCAGCAATCTAATGCACCTGTATTTGCAGGTAGTCAGATTGAGAATGCTGCAGAATTTCCTCACCGCACACCTGGGAACCCCCCCTTGCCTTAAATGACCCCGTTTCCACGGCAGCGCTAATAGCCAGTGCAGTCCAGTGCTCGTTTATTTTCCCACAGCGGCTTCTGGGCTTCAGTAGTGCTTCAGTTGCAGTTCCTCAGTGCGCCAAGCCCGGGCGTTTGGCCTTCTCACTCCCCTTGATCCTCCTCAAGCCAGAGGGGGCGAAGGGGCCATGGTGGCAGTCAATGGCACGGTTATAAGGTTATAACGGGCACCTTTTTATCAAAATGGATCTCAGCAGTGACTTAGGAGGCATTATACGGATAGGATTTTTAGCAAGGCAGGCACCTGAGAGGCACACAGGGCTCCAGTCGGCCTTTGGCACGAGGCGTGCTCCGGCTTTCCGGCCGTACTATGGAAATGTGACCTTGGAAAACCATGGGATCACTCAATGAGCACGCCAAGTCAGGACCTCACACGGATATCTCCTACAGCGCGGCGTCTGGCCCCTTTGTGAGACGAGACAAAACGGTCATCTCAGGAAGCCTCCTCATCACGTTCTAACCAAGTCCAGTCCTGCTCAGCGTAGGCTATCTAAGTAGGACGACTGGAGCTAAACATGAAGCTAAGCACCTAGCCACTTAACGATCCGGTTCAATAATTCTGTCCCTCACCACCACCTAATCCAATGTGTGGTGAGCGTCGTGGGTGCGAAACCGCTGCCGTGTGTCACCCACGGGCCGGACACGTTGGTACGGGCTGAGGTGAGCTTCCCCGCTTCGCTGTGAAGTACTTATTAGGACAAAGCCGCACAGTGGAAAAGCTGCTGCCATTTGAAGCCTCGCGGGGCCTTACTGGACTCTGGGATTGATTTTGGCCGTGTATGTGCGGTGACCTATTATAACTGGTGTTTAAAAAAGGCCACCACCTCATGCCTGCGGGCTGGAGGGAATGAGCGTCTGAGAAGAATTGCAACTAGGAGCCGAAACAAACCGTTCGGCCGCCATGGGGAATTCCTCCAGACTCCAACTGCCAGCCCGCCTCCCGTTCGAAGAGGGTGTTCAAATGAAATGAGGATAGAAGCGTCCTTCCTGTGTTTTTTGAGCAATTACCATGAGGGGCAGAGCTAGTTGCTCATAACCCCCTCTGTGAGAAGTCACAAGAGCCAATCCCCAGATTCAAAGGCAGCTAATAACAAAAAGAGCCCAAAGAGGTCATATCATGACCGAGACTTTAAAAATAACTCGCAAGCTTTGGGCAACACTGTGCTGTGTGGGCAGACCAAAATAGCAACTACATACAGCTCAACAACACGCAGCTCTGGGATAACTCTTAATGGGCACCATGCTCTAAAAATTGGACATAATCTCTTAAAAATATACAGAGAAGGGCAACAAGAAGGATGCCGGGGATCAAACAATTACATTCTAAAATTAGACTTAATGTATAATCTCTACAATTTCAACAAAACGAGAATAATGGGGATTAATCCTTTACATTTTAATAGAGGTTATAAAAGTGCATTGCAGAGTGTGCGTGGAAGTTGGTTTGGGGTCACTGACTCTATAAAGTTTTTTTTCTGCACCCTCTAATAGAGTTGTTAATGCCAGGAATAGCTTTCAGGGATTTGCAGTGGAAGCACATAGTTCTAGGAGTGAGACTGCAGTATTAACTGTTACAAAGCGCTTAAACCGATCAATTAAGTGTTGAATAAAAACAAAAAACAGGTTGTGTTGCTCTGCAAGTCCAGGGCTGAGGACCCCTGCTCTAAAGACACAATGATGACTCTAGATACATTAAATAAACATATTCTTCTCAATCTTTAACTTGCATGTATTGGGTTCCCTATCAAAAGACTGTACTCAACCAAGGAGTGAACTCACTCACTCACTCACTCACTCACTCACTCACTCACTCACTCACTCACTCACTCACTCACTCACTCACTCACTCACTCACTCACTCACTCACTCACTCACTCACTCACTCACTCACTCACTCACTCACTCACTCACTCACTCACTCACTCACTCCACTCACTCCACTCACTCCACTCACTCCACTCACTCCACTCACTCCACTCACTCCACTCACTCACTCACTCCACTCACTCCACTCACTCCACTCACTCACTCCACTCACTCACTCACTCCACTCACTCACTCCACTCACTCACTCCACTCACTCACTCCACTCACTCACACAACTACTGTTGACCATTGAGTGGCAAACTGAATTTGTGGATAAGTACTACAGATGGACTAATTTGTTTTTATTTACAAAATATTGCACAATGCTATGCCTTGTATGAACATGCTCTACAGCCTTCATATAAAAGGGAAAGCGAGAAACTTATTTGGAGTCCAAAGCAAAAAAATGAAAATAAAAAACAACAAGTTCAACTCCATTACTGGGCGATTCATTCTTGGTCGCTGTGATCAATTGTGGGGTTTAAGTCGAACGAACAATTGTTGCAGTTTCGATATTTGTATTCTGTCATCTTCCACCGGCACATTCTTTTATAGCTCAAAAATGTCAAGATTTCTTGAGAGTAAAAATGTAGAGCCATCTGTTGCAAGGCAGCGCGCAGCAGAACATCACAATCGTCTCACGAGTAAATCTGTGTTACGAGGTAAAATCTATTCTTACCACATAAATATCTACCTAGACTAATTGCGGGAGATTGGAAATCACTATCGCAAATTGCGTGATTGTGTGCGTCAAAGCATGCTGGTGTTATTCAAATCAAAGAATTAAACTGACATGTCGGCAATCAACTTTCTCATTTGATTAACGGTGCGAGCCTCTGTCCCATGCACATCTGCTTATGTTTGGGAAGCTGATACAGACTGACACTTAAAATTAAAGTCTGCATGTTCTGCGTGTCTGAAATAATGACACACTATCAAAATCAGAACGTGTATGAGTAAATTAAATAGTGAATGTTGCTTTGTAATCTCTAATATATCATGGAGTTTTTGTTTTATAAGCCTCAAATATACTTTGTTTTATTGACAATTATGCCTTTCATGAAAAAACCGGTCTTCCAAATTGACATTGCAATACAATTCCCATCAACATTTCACTAACATGTCAAACACAAAGATGTTTCAAAGGGCTAAGGGGACTTGAGATAAGGGAAACGCTGACTGGTCGTGTACGGGGTCGGTCACAATAAAGTTTACAAGACAGGAACTGCGTATTGACACACTCACTTGATTGGTTGACACAGACGAGCGCCCACAGGGGTATATACCATTTATCTTGACACCGCAAAGATAAGACGGCAAGAGTATGAATGCTGATGCGCGTATACTTTGCATATGGGTCATGTGGGAGCAGTCTGTCCCTTAGTATCGCCTCCTTATAAAGCAACACATTGCATGCATTATGGGCCAAGCTTCTGTATTATGCACTGCAGAAACAATACCACTTTTCATATTTAGGTGATTTGTTCCCCTTTAATCACATGAGTAAATTGCATTGGATATAAGCCCATTAATGAAAACAGGTTGTTCACACTGATAGTCCGTTGGAGTGCAATTTTCAAAGGGATTGACTTTTTTTTAAAAGTAAAGCTACAGTTTTCTTTTGAACATAGAACCCAAGTTACTCATGAAACCAGTGCCATTGGTAAAAGAGAGAGTAGAGATAGATGCATTCCTCCTATTCTGAAAACATCCAGATGAGACAATCTCTCCCCAGTCAAAATGGACTATTTATGATGCACCATAACCATAAGTAAAACGAGCCTCAAACCATCACTCTGCTGCCAGATATGCAGTAGATATGGATGGATCACTTGAAGGGTTGTTTCTCCTGACTTATTTTTTCCATAGAGTTCAATAGGAAAATGAGTCAGGAGAAACAACCCTTAAAGTGATCCATCCATATCTACTGCATATCTGGCAGCAGAGTGCTGGTTTGAGGCTCGTTTGATACCTCAGACCCTTGATGATCAAATGCAGAGTAGTTATAGCATCGCTTGTAAGAGTACCATAAAATAAGATATATTTATATAATATATATATAATTTCTAAACGGTTCATCCGATATGGATGAAAATACCCTCAAATTAAAGCTGACAGTCTGCACTTCAACTTCATTGTCATTGTATCCTTTGAAACTCACTTCACCTGTCAGTGGTTTTAATGTTGTGGCTGATGGTGTATATATACATGCCTTTCAGTTCATGGGGAGTCTTTTTACCTCACAAGTGTCTTTGTGACAGTGTCACTGTAAAAAAGCACTATGCAAATAAAATGTAATTGCATTGACAAACTAAATGCTTAAATTATCATTTAAATTACTGTATTACAAATAGTCCTATAATCGCTTGTGCCTTATATCTTGTGTATGCTGCTTTCATTTGATATTGTATTCATGAAAACGTATATTCTCGAAGTGTATGTCTTCGAGAACTGTTTCATTATTATTATTATTATTACTATTAGTGAAAACTTGTTGTAACCAATTGGGGGTCGGTGAAATAATTGTTAACGGTTTTTTTGCTCGAATAAAATGTCTGCCAGTATTTAACGGCTTTTTTGTGGTTAAAAAGGGAAGCCGCGGTCTGTGAACAGCATTAGGTATAGTGAATCTAAATAATCTCACGTAAAAGTAACAAAACCCCTGCTTTACCCGAGGAAACAGATAAAGTGTGGCGCGATCACGATATCGGGTGACATAAAATTATTCAACAAAACAGACCCCGCTGCGTGTGCCACGAGCTTTGGAAGCTGCAAGGATGCTCCGCGCTTTCTCCGAACATTTTCAACGAGAGCAGACGTGAGAAAGTGCAACCCTTCAGAAGAGACTGGTCGCCCGGTTTTTCTCCAAAAGTCTATATTAACGGCGTCGTGATATAAACGTCACTTTACCGCTCCAAATGTCCCTTCATCTCGAGACAAAGCCGCAAAAGCATGTGCGTCTCGCTGCGTGACTCCGGTTGATGTCACCACCTTGTGGTGATGCGCACTGTTCCTTTCAATTAGTGATGTCGCTTAATTTATCCTGCAAAGTTGACATATACAGGCCTACCATACGCACAACAATAGGCACACAAAATGTGCGTTCATAACGACAGCCACATTAGTAGTGCATGGAATTCACTTATTATATCAGTGCTGGGCTTGTCCTACTCATTGAGAAAAAGGCGAGGAGAATAGGTGCATCAAACCCCAGAACATTGTTCAAGCATTGCAATGTGCAGAGGCTATTCTACAACTATTTAAAGATCGGACTGCCGGGTGAGAACATACCCGCAACGCCGGACTTAATACCCTGACGAAAAACTGAGTCGTACCGCTTTCAAAACGCGCGCGTCCGGGCACGCACGCACGCACACGCACACACACACACACACACACACACACATACACACACACACACACACACACACACACACACACACACACACACTTTTTGGACACAAGTGAACCCATTCAACAAACATAATTCATTTTAAATGTAAACTTTTAAACGATAAAATGCTTAACCAAAAAGTTAAATGTATTGCTCCCACGCCATTCACTGGTGGCGTAGGCTAGTCCATGCGAATAAGGGTAAACCCGAGGAGAAAAACATATCTTAGTTGCTCATTTATGATAGAACAGACTACAATATGTGACGATCCAACTCTGAACATCATAAAGCCCTTAGCATAATATAGTTGCAAATACTTAAATAAATATTGGCAATGATGCGTAATGCACAGAACATGAGATCAGTTTCAGGCTTCGCCCACAGCTTACAACTCGCTTTAAGAAAGAAAATGACTTCAGAACAATTGTCCATTCAGCAGTGTAACAATGAAGAAAACAAGAGAAATGGTTAAAATCCTTCTCCCTCAAGGGACTGAATTAGAAGGGAAAAAACGTAAAGACTAGACTAGCTAGCTTACTGTGTGTCCCCGGGACACGTGGAGGGAACACTCAATGCTCTATTCTCTGCGAATTCAACAGTGCCATTCTGTGCGCGGGGCTCAACTGAAAGCACACTGATGAAATCAAAGCGCAAACTTCCACAAAACCTGGCTTCAGCGCTTGTAAAATGAAAATTAGGATTTAAAAACACATTTGTTAATTTTAGAGATATTCCTTCTTTTAGCACAATTATTTGTAATTGAACGGCCTTTCATTTTTGGCAGTACATTTCATTGTTATGGTTCCATAGCTCGTAGAGATTAGCAAATATTTCAATGTAAATCAGATGATAAAAGTAATTAATTCGCCATTAGTAGACCATTTAAACTGGGAGTCTGAAAACTCCAGGAAACATTCGGACACAATATCGTTTGTGCGTAACAGAATAACACGCGCGCTGTGATGCGCGCGGCCAGGAAAACAACCGTGGCGCACGAGACATTAGAACTGCCACTCACCTGACTGAGAAGAGCTCACTCGTACCACCACAGAAGTCAAAAGAAAAGCGAGGCAAGGCAGAAAAGAGGCTAGCTTCATTTTTGGGGGTTGTCTGTAACTCCTTTAAATTCACATGTCAAGAAACGTATCCCTTTTTCTCCCAGTTGGAAATATAACAAATGCCCGTAAACGTTTCGATCCTCAAATTTTGAATAATATTTCCTACAGGTGTCTTCTTCTGGTTTATGTCTGATTTATAAGTTCAATTAATATAATCTAATTTCCTTGTCTCGCTATGGATTGTCCAGAGTGCAATGTTATTCTGGTGCCATTACTCTCCTCCGAGTTCGGTACCCAGCAACGGCTCGCGAGTTAGAGACTCAGCCCATTCGAACGAGTCTTCCCTCCCTCCCCCCGACTGATTGGTCCAGATACCTCTGGCGAACCATGAGCCCCGCCCTTTCGTTATACCAAGTCTGCTCTTATTGGTTCTGGAGTTGCCAAAAAATAATTAAATACAATGATAAAATATCGGTTGCGCTGAAAATACCTGTCCTTGAGACTGAAGAGACACGTGAATTATGAATTGTCAAGTTACAGCTGCACCTACCATGAAAATATAATAATATAGTGCCAACGAGTAGATTACAATTGTCAAAGTTCTGCAAGATCGTCGGGTGAATTGAACGCAGTTCACTTACAACTGTCACACCTCTCCGATGGCATGCAATGTCTACAACCACACAGCCCAAAATGTTCTGCAGAGAATACGTCCAGTAATAGCTCAGACAAAACGTTAAATCGTGAAGAATCTCACGTGCAGAAAACATCAACTGCTTTACGTGGAAGTTTAACACTATAATAAAAACCCATTCCCTAGTGTCATACTTTTTTTCTGGAGCAGAGATTGAGCAGATAAAAGCAAAATATGAGAAAATATATGGTAGACGTAGGGCTCTTCGGATTCAACTGGGAAATACGGAAAGCATTATGCACCGTTATTATTCCGGGGGTAAGGGAAACATATGCATCATTACTACTGTACAAACATTTTAAACCAAAACAAGTGGTTGTACCGTAACTGAAGACATTAGTTTTTTTGCTCTTCGTCCTTTTTCAAGACACTTGAGAAGAGAACTCGATCAATGCA
Organism: Synaphobranchus kaupii; assembly: GCA_029718625.1. Taxonomy (NCBI): domain Eukaryota; kingdom Metazoa; phylum Chordata; class Actinopteri; order Anguilliformes; family Synaphobranchidae; genus Synaphobranchus; species Synaphobranchus kaupii. Next base: position 59,237,827 of record CM056384.1, on the reverse strand, counting down.
AAGCACTGAAGTTTCGTGAAAAACTGTAGGCCTAGTTATACATTTGAACACCACAAATTCATGTTTAGTTTGTATTTGATATTTGCGTTAGGATTTGTATTAGCTACCAGCGTCATAATCCAAACGTTTTACCATTTTCAACACTTGTGTTGACTGCAAAAAGTCCAGAATATTCCAGTGTGACGAATTGAAGAAATATTGTGCCATTGCCATTTCATCACAAGATGTAATCTATTTTACCTCTGGGAACTAGCAGAGACATTTGCCGTTAGCGAACATCCTGACATGCAGGTGATTCATTTGTGTTCGTGTAAATTATAATACCTAAATTAGAGCACTCTTAATATGATTGTAGAAAAAGAAGTGAGTTCCACCACAGTATCTCAAATATTCATGACAGATTATGAACCTCGGATTTCATGCATTCCGTACTTCCAACTACTTTCTTCAAGTGCTTTGAAATACCCCCAAACACTGATCCCATGCCTCCACCTGGAGTAAATTATGAGTGGCAATGCTAGAAAATCAGGAGAGGCCTGAGGCTGTGCCAGGAATTCTGGGTAAAAAGTCAAAAACAAATGATTAAAAGATTAGAGGTCAATGAGGATCTAACAGAGTACAGCATTTGGTCACAAGTGTTCTTCAAGTATAAGTTGTTCATTCCCAAGTTATCTGTGTATCATCTTAGCAATAGCATATTATTATGATTATTATTATTATTATGTGAGGTGGTATTTGGGACCAGCATATTTCAGTGATCACGTTTCTTCACATCCTCCAAACAGGACCCTACTATCACAGGATGTAGTCCCTCGTGTCCAAATTTTCGAAGCTTAAGTTAGCTTTTAGCTTCAGGGCTCACAAGCTTTGGAATCAGCATCCAGAGATCGTGCAGGGAGCAAAAACTGCTGGCACGGTATGAAAACAACGATCGAACAGCTGAACTATATACATTAAAGCGTACACTGAAATTGATGTAGTTTACTTTAAATATGTAGCGACCAAGACGCTTATTCCCTAACGTGCATTGTGCTTCATCTCTTTGCTTCACTTCTGAACATGTGCAAAATTTTCCCTCTCAATATGTTCATGAAATTCATGGAACCACAGCACCATCTAGTGGATACAGAGTACAATATATTTCCCTTTGTTATAGGAGGGTCACTGGCAATAAGAATCTCATATAAATTTATTTGGATATGTGTTTATTTCTGTTATTTGTCACGAGGTGCTAGTGTAGCCACCTGTCGACTGTGTGGTCCCCCATAAACAGTAAAGTGTGACAGATGTGAAGAGTTCCTTCTTTCACTGTCTCATATGATGTACGTACTGTAGGTGCTGATGATGATAATGGTTGGAATGTACTTTTGCCCTTTTCACCCCGACTGGTGTACACATTGGCCGTCCCATCATCGCACACAGAGGGAACAAGACGCAAACTCCGTTTGTGATATAGAGTGCATCGATATCACAAAAAGCGGTAGGAGCAGTGTCTAACCCACGGAGCGGCAGTGTACTCAGGGTCGTAGGAAGTATTGCAATACACTATGTAAGCCTCATGAAGAGCAATCCAGAAAGGGCTTATGAGTCAGGCAGTCTGCAGTGAAACTCTGGGACCAGGGACGCTAAACAACAATGTGATAGAAGCAAAAACAAAAGCCCCACCCACCAGCACAAAACATGCATTCACACAAGGTCACATCCCTCGGTTTTAAGGGTCATTGTAAACGCCTAGTGACGCATACACAGAGCAAGGTCAGAGCCCCGCTTCCCCACAACGGAGATGGAAACCAGGGCGTTTGGAGTAGTTCCGGAGTGTAATAAAACAGAAATTAAAAAAATAAATATCAGTCTACGAATGGCTCATTACATAATTTACGAATCTGACATATTTATAATATGACTAACATATGAACTCATATTTTAAAGCAGTATATATTTTTTAGGTGGCTGTTCTGACACTGAGAAAGCATAATTCATTAATAGCTTTATCACCACACCGGTCAAACCAAGATTCCCAAAGCATTGCGAGGTGCCGATGGAGACGGAGCACGCTTACAAAGCTCTAACCAGGTAATATGCTCCATAACCAGGTAATATGCTCCATAACCAGGTAATATGCTCCATAACCAGGTAATATGCTCCATCCACATACTGTATTGTGCCCATATGCTTGCGCACATATAACTGAAGCCCATTGCCTACAGTTTCTACTACTAAACATATAATATGCCAGGGAATTAACAGATGCAGGCAAATACTGTATAGGAACGGGCCCGTAGTTTGTCTGCGTGCATGCCAAGACTACGTGCTTCGCATCCGAGGGATTTCAGAACACAGGCACAAATAAAATTAAATTTCCTGGAGGAGAAGAAAAACGCAGCTGAAGCTATCCTGAGTTTTCCAAGCACAACAGAATCGCCACATCATCACCGTGGTGATATGCAAGCGTTTGCTGCATCCACGTGCAAGAAATAATTAGGCGCTTCGTTACGCTGCCCACCTGAAAGAAGCCTCAGCAAATTGCTATAATGAAAGTGCGGCCTGACCTACGGCTGGCCTCAAAAATCCTGAAGTCTGTTAGGTTTAATACTGTGGGAGGCTTCAGCGAGCTGGCTGGGGCCCCTACACGCTGATTTCAGAATAAGAGTAATGTAATATCTCTGGCAGAGGCCAGTTCTATGACATGGCACGGTCGAACAATATAAGAAAAAGCCCGCAACACAGGGCAAACTTACGGGAAGGGGAGGGCATGAGCACATTTCGAAATGACAACTTTCTATATATATATTTTTGTTAAATTGATACCATTAAAGATCAGTTGTCTTTACCTCCAAGTGCAAAAACCGCAAACAGTCTAGGCTGAAAAAGTCAAAACTGGTAAAAGTGGTGCATCTCAAGAAGGTGTCCATCTTGGGAGCACAATCTAAGCTGTATGTTTATGACATCCATTATATTGACATGCTTTTAGGGGGAAAGGCATAAATGCCAATTAGCAATTATGTCTGGTGCATGTAGGTTTTCCAGAAAAAAAGCTTTCGTTGTAGTTCTGTGAGTCAGAACAGGCTGGAGCTTGTCTTCTCATATGTGTCTCATTAATTAAATACAATTATAATGTTGCCGAAATGAATGTGCTTGTGGCACCAATTCTTTCAAATGAGAGTGAAGTGAACAGTTTTATTAAAAGGCTGCAGACAGTTGAATTTATGCATATGCTCACACCACCTAGTGGAATCACTGTAGAACAGCACCATGTAAAAATAAATAGAAATTCTAACCAAAGTTAGGCTGTGTCTGAATACGACCCCTACACCCTTTTGAGGGCACATATTTGAGTCCACTTCATCAAAAAGCTTTTGAGTGGGTGACCTTTTCTCACAAATAGGGGCACGTAAAATACCAGGATGAACCCCTTATTTCCGGGGTTTTGTTGAGGGAATTCAGGAGCACACTCATCTGCAGAATGGTAAAAGACGTAGAGCATATATGCATATCTATGGTCCAAGATAGGTTCATATTACAAACCACTCTTTTTATTTTTTGTTAATTCGATCTTCATTCATAATCTACACTTTGTAACAATCGTCATATGTTGACTGATTGATATTCTCAATAAAAATTAAAAAATATATTACAAACTACTTCCTCACTAGTTTGGAAAGAGTTTTGTGTGATTTATTCCACCCACTGCTTGCAAAATGAGGGGACAGTGCACATAGTAGACAGGGGACAGTGGACAGGGGTCAGAGTGGACAGGGGTCGTATTCGGACACAGCCTTAGTATTTTTCTGTATTAAAAACAAAATCTAAATAAGAGAAATGCATGTGAATATTAAACATTCAACTTACCAACTTACCAACAAGAATACACAAGCACTGCTAGATACCCCATGTTTCTACATGCAACCGTGCAACCTATTAGTGTCACTTCCTGTGATTATGTATGGGATCAATATGTGGCATTCCAGAAAGACAAAAAGTATTGTGCAATGAAGGTTTGATGGATTTCTTACGTACAGTAACGCGAATACATGTTTTAAAAATGACACAATATTAGTTGCAGAACACTGAGAAGTGCCAAACCCTGTGCTGTATAGTTAAAACGTGGCATTCCTTTTAAGTGCCATGGCCATTCTTCAGAATACACAGGAGCATCACAAGGATTTTGGACCAAACTGCATGTGTATGAATGTATCACAAGGTAGATAAAATCAAGTCGATACCGATACTGACTCAACAAAGCTAGACATAAGACTAAAAATAATGACTGGTATTGGCTTGCATTAGGAGCTGGCCCTGGGATGTACTGGTCTCTGTTCACTTCAAGATTCAAAGAAATTAAAACAATGAACAATGAATAAAGTGAATTTACAAAGAGCCAAATGAAAGAAAATGGTGCATTTAGAACTCACAAATAGCCATGGTATTTAGAAAGGGACATCAAGAAAATCAGTTAAATACTAACATTAAAGAGGCATAATAACCATTCATGGCCTACCAACTAACTCCTTTATCTAAAGGGATGTGTGCAATTTGAAAATACAGTTTAAATCTGCTATTGTTTTACATTTGATTATTATAATTATTATTGCTACATCTGCTATGTAAATAACTGAGAAATATGAAATGACAAAATCGTCTTGGAAGCGTTTGTGGTTTCAGCAGCCTTTTTCAGTTGAAGGAATTGCAGCAGTTATACGTATTCTCAATACAGACAGCAGTTTGCATTTCAACTGTCAGTTTGCCACCCTTTACCCAATAGAAAATTCCACAGTAGGCAGGCACTGCGCAATATACTGGACTTACCACTTAGTTGCCCACTATAAATATAGGTTTGAGGAAGGCAATGCATATAACCATAAAGCAAATGTGATCCATGTTGTAATTACATACATTTGAAATTGCCAGGAAAAAGGGGAAAAGCCATTTAAAAATTCACATGCGCAGCAAGTCCTGGATTTCTACTGACTGGGAGATTTATATCAAGAGACTGACTGGGATGTGACATTTTCAAAGTTTCAAACCGTAAGTCTGGCCACCGATCACCACCCTTCCAAAACAATCTAGACAAGCAAAAGTGCTGTACAGGCAGCCTTCAAGGCTTACGAAACACGATGGAGATTACGTAGCTTCTATACATTCACGCCTATGCGTTCAGTCTGTCTGTCTCTGTGAGCCGTGCTCAGCACAACTCTTAATCTCTCACTGATAAGTGCCTTGTGCATCTCTGCCAAAGTGACACGGTGAGAGAGATGGGGGCTTGACTTTGTGGTTTTTCAGAAACCAAAGTGCGTGCATCTCTCCTTTTGTCTCTGTCTTTCTCACACTCACACTCACAAGCACACACACACACACACACACACACACACACACACACAAAGAAACGCACACGAAAAAGATCACAAAACTTCACACATAATACAAAGCAGTGTTGGCAAGATAAAAGAAATAGCACAAGGCGTAGAAAGAAGAAGCTCAGTGAGTGATGACATCATCCACTCCTAACTGCCGTGCCTCGGAGTAAAATTGTATGCTAACCTTGCTTTCCTCAAGGAGTTCATGTGTAGTTCTCCGTTTGCTGCAAGGTGACAGACATATTCATCCAGGATTCCATATGCCTGTAGATACTAGAAAGCCGAAAAGGGCCGTTTACCAAGCAGCCTATGCCTCATAAAAGACAGCTTCTTTCTTTTAATGGGTTGGCAACCCTTTAAATTCCAGTATTTCACAAAATAGGGGAATATTTTATTAATTTATTTTGCAGTTTCCATGTGCTGAATAGCATCATGCCGCCAATATGGTGGTCGTTCATGCCAACAAAATCCCTAATGTTAAATCAGCTCTGGCAGTGCTTGTATATGCATCCACATCGGGCAACATGCACTGTATTAAGAGTTAGTAGTGTAATAGAGTCGGTGGCTTGCTCATCGGGCCTTGGAGCCTGGGCTCGAATGTCTGTAAAGTGCTTAGAGACATTAGTCCTGTATGAAAAGCATTATACAAATACAACTGAATTGAATTACTTTTTGAGTTGATATTATACTAAACGGTTGACTGCATAGGTGACGTGACGTGGCGCTGTAATGGCGACATGTAGTCCAGCTGTCTCTCGTGTTCGTGTTTGTTAATTTGAATGTATTTTGTTGTGTCAGGCTTTTGTATTTTGTTTTTTTTCATGCACTGTGTATCTGTTGTGGTGCGGGGAGGCGGGCTGGAGATTTTTCGGGGCACTCCTGCCGCTTGTTTTGATGATATTGGCGAATTGTCTAGTCGGGATAATTTTGTTTGTGGTCGTCGCCATGGAGACGTATTCGCAACATAATGCTCGGGAATGTCCGTTGGATCTGCAGCAACAAAGTTTACCATCGCTCTTCACCAGAGTTGAAGATGTCAGGACTGATCCGGGAGTGCAGGCGGTCTTCAAAGGGCAACCATGGAAGGGAAGGAGAAGATGGTGCGGGGGAGGAGTGAAGCGACGAGTGGGAAGGCAGTTCGGTGCTCCGTTTCGACAGTGTACAGAGACGGCAACACTGCATGGATGGAGGAAAGTCGTGCAGCCTGTATTCAACTTTAATTCACTTAATTTGATATTGAATGTCTTTATTTGGTGTGTTTGTTTGTGTGTTGTGGGTCTGCCACACTGTCTATGTCTTTTGTATTGTTGCTGGTGGCTACAACTGAAGTTCCCTAATGGGAAAATAAATTATATTCTATTCTATTGACCTTATTATCACAGAAAGGCAATATTAGACCAACAACTCCAACTTACAGATACTGCAAGTCATGCATTGTTAGCAGCCCTTAGTTTCCTTATTCATCTGTACAGACCTTTCAATACCAGACGGGAGAGGGGGCCATTGGAGGAGGGGGGAAAGATGATGAAATTTAGGTCCGTTTGTTTTTCAAGTGTATTAATGTGGGCGAACATGTGTCATTCCAAATTAAAGGGAGCACGCTATGGGAAGCACGACTTGTTCATGTTTAGGTAGCCTACTGCTAAAAATTGGGGACGTTTTGCTGTGGCGTATAGGGGCCTGTATCACAAAGCAGGATTAACGAGTTTGCTGGATAACTGCACGGAGTAAAAAGCCGGACCCTCCCAAATATGGAACATGAACTGAAGTTAAAAAAAATGCTTGCACCGAGTTCTACTACGTGCAGTTATCCAGCTAACTCAGTAATCGTGTTTCGTGATACAGTTTGGTACATACAGGCCAAGGGTGTAAATGTTTATTGTAAACAATAAGCCTACTAGTCTTACTAGGCTACGTATCGTTTTAATAATTGCAATCCATGTAAAAGGCAGAAGTTGAGATGTTTTAGGCTACTTACGGTGTGCAGTTTAGGTGCATGCTGGAGTCGAACGCGTCGTTTTAGCAAGAGAGCGCGTGTTGCACGTCCATTGTTATGGATGGTGATGTCCACAATTCATTTTTCGGGGGGTGCGTAATTTAGGCTAAAATAGGCCTACGGCAATCAAATTAGAGTACACTTCGTAAAATTACATGTTTGTACACAGACGATTATATTATTGTTTTCATAGAATTTGCAATGTTCGTCTGTAGATTGTGCGGAATTAGTATTACACCCCCCCCCCCCCAACACTAGTACTTTGTTTTGTCCATTTGCGTGTTCCGTGTTGATGACTTATTTGATGAATATCTGGATTTCATATATATATATATATTATTATTATTATTATTAGCCAAGGCTAATAGGCTGATTGTAGAAGCGGTATCCTGGGTTCGGATGCATCCGTTGTAGAGGAATTTGAAGCAGGTATCCTGTATGGGCACACATGTAAAGGTTAAGTGAAATTGCCCTGAGAATGGGTTTCAGCTCTGTTTGGGATATATGAAGTATCCTATGTACGTCTGACTCTGAGCAACCTTTGAAATAAAATCTAATTTAAAATGAGCGACTCGCATTCTTGACACTCCTCCACACGGTCTTCTGGGCCTGCTGTCAGAATGCAAAAACATGACTTCAGCTGCCACAGGAGCAATTGCCTCCGAACCATCATTGTACACGAGCTCGAAGAGAGAGAGGCTGTAGAGACCAGTGGTGTGACTGCGCCCTTCCGTAATAGAGCAAAGCGGACACGGGACAGTGGTGGAACCGCTAGCGCCTCTCGCCTCCGTTTTCAGCGTGTGGTTTTGCAGTTTCAGCCAATTCCCCTTTGTGCAGCTTCAAGCTCCACCAAGCGCTGCTACTTCGCTGGGGGCCACGGAATGAGCAACGCCACTGTTCTTGCAGAGACGAGCTGGTTTCCTGAAACACACTGATGCCCTTGAAAGACCATTCAACAGCTAGGCCTACATAAGTATCGCGGTTAAGATACTTTGTCACGATTTGAGTCACCTGCATTAGGCATATTCACCTTTAAAATCCGCCCCGACATTTACGGTTCCACCTTCACATTTAAATTTGTATTTATCGCCTTCGCTCAGAACTGGTGGAATTGGTCCTATGTATGGGTGCTGGGTTAGATGCTGAACACAGCAAGGGTGGAGGGTGATTTCATCCCCGTCCTCCTGGTCCGTTTTTAGTTCTTACTCTGTCGTTACACACACACACACACACACACACACACTCATTTCCCAAATCGACAGCTGCACCTATCGCACCACACCTATAGCCTATTTCCATCCAGTCTCCCTTTCACCCACTACCTCTGCATATCTCCTTCTTTCACTTTCTCCCTCCTTTTCTCTCCTTCCTTCCTCTCTTCCTCTTGCGGCCACGTGTATAAACAGTGCCGAGCAGAAAAATGCCCTCAGAACGCTGCGTAAACGAGTTTATAAAACAAGAGAACCTGCGTTCCTCTGCACACGCGGGACACCGTGCGTACCTCTGCACACGCGGGACACCATACGTACGCAATGTTTGGAGTCAGTGTGATACGGCGACACCGTGACTGAAAGGCAGAGGGAGAAAATGTAAAGCTTTGCAAAAGCAGATTTCCGACTTTATCCCTGAGCATTCTTTTACGCATTATTTTACTCAGAGTTTTATACATGTGGCCCCTGGCCTCTCTCTTTCCACTCTTGAAGACTGGCCTGAAGTCTCAAATGTCCACACAAAGGGGCTTCTGCATCATTCATTCATACTCAAAGACTATCTGCATAACTGTGTTAGTGGGCCACAACACCTGCTTTAGCCAGTTACCCACAAAGCTGGAAAGAGCCTCTGGTACCATGGCCACACTTTCATTTCTTGTAATAAAGTACATTTAAAAAAATTAAAAAAACAGTTTTATGATTAGATGGATTAATCCTGTTACCAACTGGCACCTGCCAGAGTAAGCAAGAAGAGAAGTAGCAGTGACCTTTGACTTGTTCAGACGATGATGTCACAACACAATATACATTTTAAAATTTAAGAAAAAATAAAGGAAGCATATATTCATGAAATAGCGTTCAAGGTCGTTCAAAGTCGTTCATGCTAAAAAGTTCACATTTGACCTTTGTTACAGTGTTACTGTTAATATTTCCTTAGGATATGCATATGTTTTCAGATTAAAGCAATTACATACAACACCAGGCCTTCCACTTCCACCGTTTATTTAAACATTTAAAGCCATTTGACAGTTGAAGCCATTTGAAAGTCAAGTATTCTCGAAACTGCTTCATTTCTTTTTCAGAATCCAAAACTTTATGGATCCTGTCTGCGGACCATATGAATATCAAGTCTACCGGGAAATAAATGAAAGAAAATAACTGCTTTGTTAAAAGTTACTTATATTCTTTGTTCACATTTTATATAAAAAAAAATAAGGAGAAAACAGCACGTTGAACTAATTATATAAGATTGTTTTTTGTGCATTTCATCAGTTCATTTCACTCAACTCAATTTTACAACAGCCCAAAAACAAGAATCTTAATAATGTGCGGCACTTTTCAGTATGTTTATGTGTGTATGAGCCTGTGCGTGCGTGTGCGTGTGTGTGTGTTTATGTACCATTTGTTTTCATATTTACAAGGCACAGGGTGTGAGACATGCCTCTGGCCTTCAGTAGCAGTCTTCATTATGCACTTACAGAGATTTTAAAGAGGATGCATTTTTATATGCACATGAGGTCAATAACAAGACCAAATAAAGACATGTTTCCAGTTCAGTCAGCACCAGTCTGTCACAGGAAGGAGACGTCTAGTGCCCAACGCTGGGGAAACGCATCTTTGGTAAAGGAGGTGGTGAGCAGGTTGTGGGCGGACTGGTTGTGTACCCTCTTGTGGTTCGGCTGAGCTTGGTGAAGGTGCCAGTCTTGGAATTACTCCAATCATCCATTGCTTGATCTCACACTCCATCCAGCCCCGTTGTGTTCCGATAAGACCAGTCTTTTTGTAAAAAAAAGAGTCAGTCTTTTACAGTAATGTTCATCCCGTATTACAGTCCTCACCTTTTTACTGTGAGGCTGCATCGGGTTCTAATAGGCTACTTCACAGCCTGCGATTTTGTCTGTTGGACATTAGGTCAAGTGAAACGGATGGACTGATATTTCTATGGGGACAGTAGACCGAAACGTTTTAATATGAACCCTAGAATAAAATATACAGCGTGCCCACAGGGGGGCGTAACTGCAGCAGCACAAGTGGGCCAAACACATGAGTGAGAGGTATAAAAAACCGATACAGCAGACCATTATTAGCACATTTGCTAAATGCGTGTCAGCATGTAATGCACTGAGCAGAGTCCGTTTGCATGCATGAGATTGTTCGAGTAGGCAAACAACTAGGTAAGATAAATTAAGGAAGAAAGGCAAGGTTTTCTCGAGAGGAAGGGCAGGGGTACCAGAGAAATTTGGACTTCATTAAATTCACATTCACAGCTGCTTTGCGGCCCACTGGCTTCAGGCACACCTGGTCAGGGATGCTTCTGTGGATGGGGGGGGGGGGGGGGGATACTTCACTTATCGCCAGGAATCCCCGCGAAGCCCCATCATTATAAACACCCTCCAAGGAGTAAACAGAATAAGAATGTTCGACCAAGACCGCCGTATCCGTGTCCGCCGCGTGTATGGCTGGATGTCAGCGCGAGGGGGGCGTGGCTCGAGTGAGACTCGCGCGGCGGGAGGGGCCTCCTAATGGAAGGTGTGCTCTCCGCGGACGATGTGCGAGGAGAACTCGTAGCGGTCCTGGCTGCGGTGGCCGCAGATGTTGCACTCCAGGGGGTCGCGGTAACCGTGGCAGCCCATGTGGATGGTGAACATGACGTGGTCCAGATAGAGCACGCGGCAGTGCTCGCAGCGGTACGCCCGCAGCTCGCGCCCCTCCCGGCTGAAAACGCGCAGGCCGTCCGCGCGCTCGCCGGCCGCCTCCTGCTCGCCGGGCTCCGCCGCATGCATCTCCTTCCGGCGGTGGTGGGCGGGGCCGGACCCCGGCCAGGGGGCCTGGTTCGGGCGCTGGCCCGCCCTCTCGGGGGGGCTGCCGCGCTCGGAGCCCGCAGACCCCGGGCGGCTGTCGCCAGGCGACTCGCCGTGGCGCGCCAGGGGGTTTTTGGGACGGACCAGGGAGAGGGGGGCCGTTGGAGGAGGGGTGGAGTTCCGGGGGAGGAGGTGGTGGGAGGGGGGCATCGCGGGGCCCTAGGCTGAAATTCTGGGGGAAGAGGGGGTTAATCATGGTTAAGGCCGGGTGGTGGAGGAGGGGCCGCATGGGGTCAGCGCCTAGATAAGAGATGCCACTGCTGATAGTTGGGTCCATTATCTGGGCTTGCATAAGATCCGCCTCCTTCTCATACTTCAGCGCCATGTCGTATGGCAGCTCAGGGTAGCCGTAACGCATGAGCTTCTCACCTGCGGAGAGTACATATGAAGATAAGAAAAACAGTCTTCAAATTGAAGACCCTGGTGCTAAAAGTACTGAAGTCACATTTTTAGACAATTCAAGTTGAGCATAGAAACATGTTGTGTTTGTTTAGCGAAGTCCACCCTATAAATATTGTTAACAAAAAAAGAGCCTAAGCAATGCATAAAAACAGCAAAACTTTTAATGGCTGATTTTATGGATCAATTATATTTTCGGATTTGATTTTCTCAAAATAGACATTTTGTGACTTCAGTACTTTTAGCACCAGTGTCTTCAATTGTAAACTATACCCCATCCCCAATACACCAGCCAAGGGTATACTATACCCCATCCCCAATACACCAGCCAAGGGTATACTATAACCCATCCCCAATACACCAGCCAAGGGTATACTATACCCCATCCCCAATACACCAGCCAAGGGTATACTATACCCCATCCCCAATACACCAGCCAAGGGTATACTATACCCCATCCCCAATACACCAGCCAAGGGTATACTTGTGGACAAAACAATAATACTACATAATTGCATGTTTACAGCAAAGAGTTCACAAAGCAAGTACAAAATAAAGTGCACAAAATTAAATAATAATCCAAGCATACGATACAATTAGCATTACTCACTAATGATAGGTATGAAGATACAATTAGCATTACTCACTAATGATAGGTATGAAGATACAATTAGCATTACTCACTAATGATAGGTATGAAGATACAATTAGCATTACTCACTAATGATAGGTATGAAGATACAATTAGCATTACTCACTAATGATAGGTATGAAGATACAATTAGCATTACTCACTAATGATAGGTATGAAGATACAATTAGCATTACTCACTAATGATAGGTAAGAAGGTACAGTTAGCATTACTCACTAATGATAGGTATGAAGATACAATTAGCATTACTCACTAATGATAGGTATGAAGGTACAGTTAGCATTACTCACTAATGATAGGTATGAAGATACAATTAGCATTACTCACTAATGATAGGTATGAAGGTACAGTTAGCATTACTCACTAATGATAGGTATGAAGATACAATTAGCATTACTCACTAATGATAGGTATGAAGATACAATTAGCATTACTCACTAATGATAGGTATGAAGATACAATTAGCATTACTCACTAATGATAGGTATGAAGATACAATTAGCATTACTCACTAATGATAGGTATGAAGGGGAAATATAAAGACCAAGCTCCTTTGAAACAAATTATTGCTCTCTGTCCCTCATCCAATTTTTGGCTTGCACAGCTGCTATTCAGATTAATGTATACTATCTAGGGTCGCTATCATTCCAGTAGCTATTGATTGATATCATAGCTGGATCAGCTTGAAGTGATGGCGCAGAAGATATACTGCACCATCACTAGTTATCGCAGCAAGATATTAAATTACTCCATGGTTGTATTTGATTCACGCTTTTTTGTTAGAATTTGAAATGAACAAGCGGGGCTTCTGATTATTAATTCACAATGTTAATTCGGTGTCTTATTTATTTATTAATTTAAAAAGATTTTACATTTTCAAATAGACATGATGGTTTCAATTACTATTAACTTTTATATATTATAACATACTGTATTTTCCTACCTTTTTCATTTTGAAATAAATATACAATATCACTGTGTATAGTGTGATAGGAAGTTAGCATTGTCACCATGTTGTCACGGGTCATTGGTTGACATTTACATTTTAATTTGGGTTCCAGTATTACAAATTCTAAGAAACCCCACCATATATTATCTGATACAAAATCAGCCAGTACACAAAATGCATTTTGCCAAGACCAGGATAAGAATACATAATATTCAGAAATGTGTTAAATAACACTTCCTTTTTCAAGTTTACAGCTGCAATTCATTGAATTCATTAAAAGGCAACTGTAAGGTAATTTGAGCGTCATATTTAAGAGAACAGCCCAAAGTTTAGCCCGTAAGGTAATCCTATCACCAACTCACAGAGGAAGCCCCAGTAATCAGTAAACATATGAGCCTTTTGGGACCAGAAACACAAAACATGTATGGAAACCATGCGGAACCAGAACGTTGACATTTCTATTTATTTCATGTTGTCATGAGTATGAAAAACCTTACTCAGGTGACCTTTTTTTAGCTAAATCTTCAGTAAACGATAAAGCAGGCCGCCTGTGCTGCCATTACGCAGGTGCCTGTGTTCAGGGTAGAGACTAAATTGTGTTTGGAGGACGGCTGTGACGGTGGAAAGTCCCATTCGAGCACGGCAGCCGCAGCAGTGTGAATTTTAACCCCTGAGAAACGTGGATGCGGTGAGCTGTTTTTCTCTCCTTTTAATGACACCAAAGACAAAATGTGACAGGTGCTTGAAACCACAACGTCAAAAACAGGTCTTCTCCTCCAGTCTCCTTTCTTCTCTCTCTTTTTCTCTCTCTCTCTCTCTATTGCTCTCTCTCCCCCTTTTGAAACATGATATATAATGACGGTTGATTCCCGAGCAAGAAAAATTATCTTTCATGCAGAAAAAAATAACTTCTCAGAATCACTTTATGCTCTTTCAATGTAAATATAATATAATATTTATTGTGCTAAGACCTTGCACAGTTTACAAAGGTATGTAATCTTGTGACGTTCTAGTAAGCTTTTTTTCCAATTATGAACATTTTTTGTTCTTCAATCAGTAAACATTTTGAGCCAGCACAATCTGATAATGATAGGCCTTATGATTCTGCCTATCATTTTTCATTTCTGAAGAATTAACGTAGATACAGCTCATATGATTACTTAGCTTACTTAGAAAGTTGAATAATCATGGCTCATACACAGATTGTGGAAAATGTGTTTGGTATTTTTATATACGTATTAGCCTGTCTTGTAATTTCACACCCACGTTTCACCATTGGACATAACTGTCCAATATGTGTGATCATTTTCTCATGCAGTTGGTTTATATGCTATCTGCATCTCCAATGCCATGCCATATCATTATTATTAGTCTCTTAGCTATCGTATTAGAACCACACTCATCCTCAATAACTGTGCCTCTCAAATATGTAACTTTGCGCTTTAATCATGTGCCTTAGCCACGGTTCAGTTTTACCATCAAAAGCTAGAACTGTGCATGCTAAAACACATGCCCAAATCCAATAGCTGAGCCCCAAAAGGTCTCCCCAAACCTTATAACCACAAAACCCTATAATGGAGCTTTTCAAACTCATCCACAAAACCTAAAACTGGCCCCCCCAAAACCCTAAAACTGCGTCCATCAGACCCACCGACAAACTTCTGAGGCGTGGTGCTCTTCCGCTTTCCCACGTTTCCCTGCAGCCTCTCGATCACGGGTGGGCGGTCAAAGGATGCGATGGACACGGCGTCCATCAGGGGCTGCTGTTCCTTGAGAGACTCTTCTGCTGTTTTGTGGGCGAGACAGAGAGGGGGGGGGGGTAAATAAGCATGCTAATAAAATAAGTGTTAATGAGCATGTGTGGACCCACCTGTGAGGACCCTTACAGGGAAGCCATTTTGTAGATAAGGCTCAAGAAGCTAATCTGATGCACAGTTGCTGTTTTGAAAGTCATGTTTACTGGTAGTCAAGTTACAAGTAGCTTTACCCTAAAATATGACAACAGTGATTGACTACTGTTCAAGTAAAAGTTCTGATGTCAAACTTAATAGAATTAGACTTTTTGGATTTAATCTTTGTTAATTTTCTATAAGATCCAATGATTATGTTCCGCATACCCACCTTGGTATGGCGCAGAGTTGGGGGCGGAGTTCGCACTGACCCTCTGCATGTAGCTATGGCAGCGCTCCTTGTGCTCCTCCAATGACGCACGCTGTTTGTAGCTCCGCCCACAGAAGTTGCATTTGTGCGGTTTACCCACTGTGGAAAAGAAACATTAAAATGAAACCTCCACACATAAAAAAAAAAAAAACCTCCAGATAACCCATATGTGCAAATTCGATTCAATCCCACGCCCTGTGCGGTTTCATTCATTACAAACATATTTGAGCCTTTCAAAGAAGCGGCCTACTCTGGAGATTCATAACAAGGGGAAGACGTAGGCCACAGAATGAAACATGGGAGACCTGGGAAACCAACAGCGGGGGTAGGGCCCTCTTCGTCTGGCTTGAACGGCCTGGCGATGCAACCCGCCGGATCTCAGCCAGACCGAGAAACGGTGGGCGTCTCACACACGCGCACACGCGCGCGCGCTCTGACTGACTTCACCTTAGGCACACCCTCTCAGGAAAGCCTGACAGTCAAGAGTGGGATGCCGTTTACTACAACCACAGGACAGACTCCTACAGGTGATCCCTGCCTCTGGCTGGAGCCGACACAAACACCCAGCAACACGGCAGCACGGTAACCGCAGGGAAGTGCCACGGGTACTTCACGGAAGAAGTGAGCTTATGTTTATTATCAGCCAACGCCATGCAAAGAGGGGCTCAGGCTCCAGTCACTCACTCCCTCCATGCCTCTCTCAAACAAATAGACTGAAGGGAGCTTTTTCCTTCAGATCCACAAGGTTTGTGGTTTAAATGCCATTCTTTCCAAAAAGCTGATTTTCGTTTCCTTTCTCTGCTTTCTATCTATCTCTTGTTTTCCCCATCTGGGATTTGAAGTGCACAGTCTGACATGGTTCGCTAAGCTAGCGATCACTTCTGTTGTTTCTTGTTTGAGAGGGAATGGTGTTCTTTTTCGGCTTGTAAATGAACTACTCCGAAAATGATCAGGCGCAGTAATTCTCATGGGTGATGCCTTCAAAACACGATTTGTTGAAGTGATTGTGGCTTGAAAAGTAACAGGAAACTGAGAGAATAGAGAACTTCCTTTTCCTTTCCTTTCATATGTACATGTAGATTTATATGAAAGCTTATTAAAAACATTCATCAGCTCGAAATGTAATTCAGGTTATCAAAAACATACCACATAATTAATTTCCATTCACCCTTATTTCATAAATAGCATAGAGCATAATGCTCTGCTTTAGGAAAATAAACCAACAATACTTCAACGTTTTTGTTTAATGATGGCCATTCCATAAAAAAAGAACACACAAGGTGCGCATTATCTAAAGGTTATCCCCCCAATGCTGGATTTTTCAAGTTCATGAAAAGGCAACCTTTTTTGAGTCATATCCACATACTATTTGCACACCTCAGCTGACCTGTGAGGTGTCGTTATTGCAACTTAATGAAATTTCATTCTAACCGTCAGACATCTGAGCGAGTGTCTTTCAGTGTGTGAAACGTGGTTATCTGCCCCACGCCTGTTTACTGGGCACAACGTCATAAGAGAACGAGTGAGAAAGGGACACAGACAGAGAAAGAGAGAGAGGGAGTGCCAAAAATTCTTGATAACTCCCGTCATGGTAGGAAAACCAGTTTAGAGCCTTTGATTCTTTTGTGAAAGAAGGTGGTGGGGGTAATGGACAGAAAGTGGGAAGAGGGAGAAGAGAGGGGGATGGGAAAGAGGGGAGAAGGGAGGTAGATGGGAAAGAGGAGGAGGGTGAGAGGTACAGAGGGAAGATGACAAATCGCAAAAAGAAGGAGAAGAGATGGGAGAACCGGTGGAGAGAGAGAGAGAGGGAGAGAAGGGTAGACCAGTGGGGGAGAGAATAAAAGCATTCACCGGGCAGTGTTGTGTAAGAGAGCCAGAAGGCAGGTCAGTATTCCTAGTATTCCCAAAGTGAGTTCCTGACATTCCCAACTGACACATATCCAGTCCAATGAAGGTGTCTGTAGGCAGGGGAGTGGTGAGGGGAGATAAGAGAGGCAGAGAATCCATCAGTTGGTGGAAGAATCTGCGTCTCTCTCTCTTTCTCGATCGCCCGGGGAAAGGGGGGCGGAGCAGTCACAGGATGAACGGCCTACCTGAGTGTGTGCGCAGGTGCCCGGTCAGGGCGTCGCGCCGCCGGCAGGCGTAGCTGCAGAAGGGGCATTTGAAGGGCTTCTCGCCAGAGTGGAGCTTCACATGTCTCAGTAGATTCCCCTTCTGGGTGAATGAGACGCCACACTGACTGCAATGGAATGGCCTCTCATCTCCAGCTAAGAGGGAGAGAGAGAGAGAAGTGTACAAGTCACCCCCCAAAACTCTATGCACACAGGGGTAACCCTGACCCCCGAAAAGGGTTCCATCATACAGGTATTCACCACTGACTAATGTGCACAGAGCATAGCTCACATAGCCTACCAGGACTTTTACACACACACACACACACACACACACACACACACACACACACACACACACACACACACACACTCACAGCACACACCTTCGTTTTACATTCATGTCAACATACAGGAGAATGTTCTTTCCTCTGTTTGAGCTAGCAGAAAACAAGAAAACAAGTGTCATCCAATCACCAGTGGCCTTTGAAGATTTGCCGTTTGGAAAAGTGAAATATGATCCTTCCGCACGGATCAATTGTGTCGTCTTTTTGGGGCAGGGTAACAGGTTGTGGAAGATTCCAGGGATATTTTCCTTAAGAAAGTTTCTAGGTCTTAAACCATTGTGTTCTGCAGTACGGCAAAGTACCTCTGTCCACACCCATTAACACCAGGCAGAAAAACAAGCATGGAATCTTCATAGCAACAATTGCTGTAGTGAACGAATGTGTATAACCAAGATCAATTCCTTAAAATGTAAATTTGTGTACGTCAGGCTGAAGGAAGAGCATCTTAGCTTAGTAAGGACTACATTTACAGATACTGGTTTCATCAAAGCAATTAAGCCAATCATCAAATCAAAGCAAATGATTGGTGGAAAGGACATGTGCTGTCAGTGACTCACTAATATGAAACAATCCTAGTATTTTGCTCTAGAGAGCAAACTGAATTGGTTCATTTGGGTCTTTGATTGGTAGGTCATTGTGGCTCTACCCATTATGGGGTGCATGAAGCTTCACTATCAAATACACAATAGGCCAAGTTACCGTTGGGTAGTCGAGTTCCAGTGTCACTTGACCCTACTGTCCGTGACTCTCCATCCTGTATGTCGTTGGGGCTGTCAATCATGGGCTCTTCCAATCCTGATGCTTCCTCGGCACTTTGGCCTGCCTCCTCAAAGCCGTTCTTCTCGCCCTCCTCTTCCTCGCCTTCCTCTTGCTTGACCGTAGGGACTGTTAAGAGGACCATACACACCAGTCAAGGATTGGACCCGCCAACAACATCTCCTCACCACAAAATGGTGACAACTACTCATCCCGTGGTATACTACTCTTCTATACACATTTTCATGCAATCAGCATAAATCTCTTGTGCATCCAGACAGAGCCATCATGTCTTTCAGAGACAAAGACACTAAACACAAGGCACCATTCTTTATCTGGCTTTCCATAGCTCATCAATACAGTGTTTTATGATAGTTTCCGTATATGTTCATGTAAATCCCCTGCCAGCGAAATAAAACACCTTTATCTAACAGTACTTTGAAGTTGAGGCTCAACACATATTTAATGTACAGTTTTAGTTACATTCTATACATTGAAAAGTGGAAATGATATGACCAATACACACAATAATGCAACTTTTTGATTAGTATTATTCAAAGACTTAGCAGATGAACCAGGATGGCAAACAACTATAGCATAAGACGTGTAATTATGCATTTTATCGGAATCTATACTATTTAATCTATGTGGCATCCCGATGCTCTCTGTGGATGAGATAGGCGTAACTGCATCCCTGATGAAGCAGTAAGACGGATCCAGTGCTGGTATCTGGGCTCTCTCCAGGATGTCCTTATTAGTGACGTGTTCCTGACATGTTCATTATAGAATGCAGACATTGTTGGTTGAAACATTCTAGAGGCAGGAAGACGAAAAAGCAATAAACGCAGTCGATTGCTTTTTCACTGTTGATTTCACTGTTGACCCATCTAACCGGGTTTCTTGGGTCTGAAGTAGTTGCTGATTTTCACATAAAAAGGAAAAACCGGACTGGGATCTATTTGGAATGGGGAGCACAAACAGAGGACTTCTCTTTTACAGACATTTTCTCTGAGGACCATGTGAGAAACATCACCATTGTACCGACCACTTCACCACAATACGGGTCAGGGCTGATATTAATAAGGTACTTGCCAAAATAACTCCCCAAATACTGGGCCCCACCGTCTAGTTAGATACTATTTAAAGATGTGGCGGTTTCACTAGGCCTCTGTCTCCACCCCGCATTCACTAAAGTATCCTGTGTGTGCGTGTGTGTGTGTGTGTGTGTGTGTGCGCGTATGCTCTGCTGTATGAGATTAAAGACCTGACGGTGAACAGCAAAACGTTCAGCGTTTATTTATCTCCAACAGCTTTCAATCAAATGCACTCTACTAAGAGTATCATAGATATTTATATCTATGCAAAGGGACCTTTACTTAAAATCGATAAAGAAACTACATATTTATTTTCTTTTGTTTAGTCTTCTCTTACATTACAAGCAAATAAATTATCATATTTCTAGCACGTGTATTACAAAAATACATTTTATTCAGCCCACCAATTTGCCTACTATTTAGAGAGTAACTAGCACTGTGTCCCTTCTGCTCTTGAACACCCTCAAGGGTCTCTCCCTCTACGAGAATATATAGTACAGTCAGAACAAAAACTCTGATGGGACTTTTTAATAGGACGATGGAAGATGTGTATTTTGATGGATAGATACCAGACAGTTATATACACATGCCCTTGCAATGCCTCTTTGATAAGAGAATGTTGATGTTTCAAAAAAATATCTTCCTTCCCAGATAGTTCATGTCACTCTCACAAGATTGCTTATGGACACGATAAAGCTGATAAAGTATATCAGCAGGAATGTACCCCTGATAGTTGGGGTCATTGCAAGCCATCGAAGGCCTGTTTTGAAACAGCCAGTATGACAAAGCACACACGAGGATGGGAGGAGTCACCAAAGGGCCATATCTGTGAAAATACACACAATACGCCCCCTCCTCCCCCCTCCCACCCAAGGAGGTGATGAGATATCAAGGAGAGCTTCAGTTATTTATTTTTTTTCTGGGCACCCACGTTGCAGTGACACACGCTATTGCCGTCTGCAAGCTCTGTCTTACTGGGGAGAAGATAACACACTGCATTCATTCAAATTTCCACAATTACTTCAGTAGAAATTCAGAAAAGATAACCTATAAGAACTCTGTGCGAAATGCCACTTGTGCTATTAATTCCCCCGCTTGAAAAACTGCGTGAACGCAGTTACCTTTGCAGTGACTCATTGTTTACACAGAAAGGAGCGTATGACGGTTTGATTGTTTGAATATTCAATCTTGGAAAATTTTAACATTTAAATAAATTTGATATGCACTTCTCTGTGCCTATATTAAAAAAGCAGAACTCAGATCTAACCGATTGAAGCTGCAGAGAGAGAGAGAGAGAGAGAGAAGAAAGAGAGAGAAAGAGTAAGAGAGAGAGATGCGACTAGCACGCAACCCTTTTTGTCTTGCTGCCATCATTTCCATGTTTGAGAGCCCAGCGGCAGTTTTGGCTGGAGAAAGGTTAATGGCTACTTGTTGGATTCATTCAGGCCTGGATTCAATCAACATTTGTCATGATGGCTGACTTCAAAAGAAATTAGCTATCATTTGACTCGTAAGTTTTGATTTGTAAGTCGCTCTGGATAAGAGCATCTACTAAGTGATTGTAATGTAATGCTGGAATGATTCTTTCACAATTTTGTCACTTACATAACTTTCCAAATTGCATTAAGAAAAGATTTAAACGTTTAATTTACTTGTGATTCAAAGCTAGGAAAAAATGTTGATTGAATTGAGGCTAAAATGTACTAGACATCACAGCCCCTTCATACAATGAGTCATATGATAGACTGTGGCCAGGGACAGAAAGCCAAATGAACCATCCTACTGTAAGTCCATCTGATTGGGCCACATCAAAGGGCTTATAAACTGACCAATCAAAAGAAGTGTAAAAGGACGGTGTCGTACCGCTGGGGGAGCCTGGGGACTGAGCGTGTTGCTTGGTGGGCATGGTCACTGACAGGTCCACGAGCATCATGGCATGCTCCTCAGTGGGGGAGCAAGGGCCGTTACCTAGGAGACAGACATCATCAAGGAGTTAAACGCCAATTCATATCAAATTACCCTGCGTAACACCAGCTTTCAGTAGCCAGTTTAAAGACCAGTACGAGGATTCATTTCTACAAATGGAGCCAACATGGCCATTACAAGAGGAAGAGGTGGACAAATCAGTAGGCCAGATGCTCAAGACAACCATTTCTCTGTCCCGGACTACCAAACTGGGAAGCATCACAATCCAGGGGACTACCAGTAAATACTCTTGGCCCTGGATGAACATGGCGTCCACCATTTTAAAACAGATCATACAGGTACATACAATCTGAAGATACACCAAATTATTCAGATATATCCAGAAAAACAGCTCCCCCTGAATTTGCATAAAAGCACAAAATGCTTCCCTCTGCTGTCATGGTGAGTTCCCCAGAGGACAACGAGAGGAAAAAGTGCATTGTCTGTTAAAAAGAAAATTAATTTGCTACAATACTCAGAAAATAAAAGATGTAGTAAGTTCAGAACATTCTTTACTGTACAGAATTGTGCGGATGTACACGTGTATATTTCAATATACCAGTATTTACCTGGACTACCAACAATTGGGCTGGGCAACCAGATGTCGTTGCTTGGTAGTCCAGAGGACGTCCGCATGGATTTACTATGTCCACCCCTGAGGGGGAACCAGTCGAACATGTACATGGCATGTCACTGTTCCAGAAAAATGGAAACCAATTAACCTCCCAGCTTAACTGTCTACTTAACTTAACTCACGCTTAGTACATACTTTAACAGCTTTTTTCTATCCACTTTAATACTGGATATTTACTGACACAGTTCAAGATTGATCTCAGGATTGTGGGTGTAACAGCACTGCCCCACCAGGGACTAAACCCTGAGGTCTCCTCGGTCCGACTCCCCAAATCCTGCAAAACCAGGAACCATAAACCATTCGGGATGCAATGCAGAGCGCTACCTGTGAAGACCTACTGACTGCCTTCACTGAGATTAACAGTGAGGAGCAATTAACCTGTCTGTGTGTGCGTGTGTGTGTGTGTGTGTGTGTGTGTGTGCGTGCGCGTGTGTGTGTGTACACACTGACTCACTTGATGTCAGATCTAAAGAGGACAGCAGCAACTCACTCAGAGAAGCCTTTCTTTACATAGGAGCAAAGCATCATGACAGCAGATGTTAATTGTTTCTTTAAATAGCCCTTTTGAGAGTCTCTGTTGCACTCGAAAGCTCTTTGTTGAACATATTGCATTGTATAATGTGTTAAAATGGACTCGATGGCTTTCAAAAATTGTAATGGCTAATGCCTTAGATGATCAATAATGAGTAATGTTGTCAATTGTTACAGCTCTGATATATATATATATATATATATACAGATGAAGTCAAGTAGAGAGAGAGAGAGAGAGAGAGAGAGAGAGAGAGAGAAAGAGGGAGGGAGGGAGAGAGAGCGAGAGAGGGGGAAGGAAAATAATATTTTGCATGTCTGAGAGATGCTCACTCAAAAACCACTTAAGTCCAGCAAACAAGAGTGGCTTCAAAGTGAGGAGCAGACCTGCAGTAAGACGAAGTGAAAGGCAGGGCCCCTTCTATCAAACGTGTGCACTAAAGTCCAAAACCACAACGCGCGGCGTCTACACAACGGACGTCTTCCATTTAAGGCATCAAACCGTCTCCCGCATAACGGCAATACGAGGCCCCGTCTCGCTCTTAATTCTGATCCAGAGTCTACAGTGGAGGCCAGAAGAGGGGGCCAGAAGAGGGGGCGCACGTGTGATTCCTGGGAGATAACTCTGATGCCTTGCCCTCAAGCAAAGAGATTATCTTAAATTACTTAAGTCAATACAGTTACTTATTTAAGTGATTTTAAAAAAAACTGAAACAAAAGCAATTTGCCCTTAATATAGGTGTGCGCTCACAAATTCTGAGACGGTGACACCCGGGCATTTAAGGAAGGTTAGGAGGGGTGGAGGAGGCGTGGTACAAAGGCTAAGGATCGAGCCTGTTGTGGGAATGAGCTGTAATCGGCCTCGGCATGTCGGGAACGTTGGCTCACCCTCAGGAGGGATCTGGTTTTTCCTGTCCGGCGGAAACGTCTCCGAGCCATCCTTCTTCCATTCTCTGCCTCTGCTCAGAGAACGGGCTGGAACAGAGCGAGCCAAGACACCTCCGCTCACCCCAGGCACCCCCAAAATGCGGGACCCCAAACTGGTTACAAAGCAAGGCCCGGAGCATGCCACATGCAGCT
Organism: Synaphobranchus kaupii; assembly: GCA_029718625.1. Classification (NCBI taxonomy): domain Eukaryota; kingdom Metazoa; phylum Chordata; class Actinopteri; order Anguilliformes; family Synaphobranchidae; genus Synaphobranchus; species Synaphobranchus kaupii. The sequence goes on along the minus strand of CM056384.1, from coordinate 59,213,729 downwards.
ACGCTACATTAATGGCATTACATGACTGTGAAATACACTAAATTACATTTCTGCCAAGATAACTCACTTACTTAATGAATATATAATATTTTGGTTTGGCGCTGAAGGGATCTGCTGGTGCGTGCACTACCTATCAAACAGAGAGAATCTCCCATACTAAACAGGAGATATACACCAAAACCCCCCAAGTACACAGAATCAGATCCAAACAGCAGGTGGAGGCTGGGGTGGTGGAGGGTGAGCAGCAAAATATTTTTTTAGAACAAGAAGCAGCGAAACCAGAGCAGCGCTGCCAAAGCAGTATGGGAGAGATCTGAGTCTCGCTTTTAAAAGGGGCGCTCCATTAGTGATGTGTGATTGGTTGAGTTTGAGTACATGTGTTTGTTGAGGCCGACCATTGGGGGGCGGGGGGGCGGGGGGGGGGGGGGGGGGTGGGCGGTGCTGAGAGAGGAGGAGAGACCACAGAGTGGTACACAGAGATAGTACAGAGCCATCCTCCTGATAGCATCTCACAAGAGGAGTCTCAAAACCAGCCATTACATTATAAACAGAATTGGACTGTGCTCTCGTCATAGCCTGGAGGTTAAAAACAGAAGACGCATATCAACGGTTTTCAGTATCATCAACAACTACCTAAAAACGACACCAAAAAGCTGTTCCTTTTTGTCAGTTACGAGAAGGCTTTAGATTCAAACGTGTCAGCATACTTACTTCCTTTGCCTATATTTTCCACTAGCACAGTTTACCGATGAGGTCAGTATGCAGAACATTTAAATTAGATTTTACGAGGTCTGAACTCTGATTATATTTTTGGCTGCATGAAGCCTGATGCTACTGTTTCATTTTTTTTTTTAAACAGATGCGTGAAAATTTTCCACTCTCTTCGCTTCATTCATTCGATTTGAACACACCTACGCTCCCTTTGCGCAGTCATGCTTTGCTTCGGCAGTGCTGTTCAGACTGTCTATCCGTGTGACCTCCATCAGGTTTATTGCATAAAGAGATGTCAGGGCCAGCTTCAGCTCTGCACATTATGCCACAGCCGTCGAATATTCCGCGACAACCTACCCGATTATCACATAGTGACATGCCACACGTATAAAAGCATCACAAGAGAGTAGTAACTGTCCAACTACCCAGGAGGCTTGCTTTCTCTCATTGCGGGTGACCTTTGGCCTTGCTGTGAGAATAACTACATTTCCCAGATGTCTGTGCTCACACGTCAAGCAATCGATCTTTAAAGCTTTTGAGCCAATGTGGTGAAAACCTGAACCTGAACATTCGCACACTACAAAACAAAACATTTGGGATTTTTTTCTGTTTCACCTGGACACATTAACATTCCTGCATTTCTTTGCAGGCTCATTCAGCAAAGGCGCCTTGTGGAGGCGCGTGGAGGAGCCCCACAGTCTCGGATCGAGTCCGATCCGTTCCAGTGCCAACTTTTCCCGGTAGCTCCATAGGGTGATTGTGTCGCCCAGGGAATGGGAGGGTTCAGTAGGTTTGGGCTCCGCGAGGTGTTCATCGCTCCCTAGTGAACCCCGCTGGTCGCTCAGGCGCCCGTGTCAAAGCCGCATATGATAGGCCTTCCTCTGACTCCACTCCATGCATTACATTACATTATAGGCATTTAGCAGACGCTCTTATCCATAGCGACTTACACAACTTTTTTAGCATATTTTTGTTACATATTATCCATTTATACAGCTGGATATATACTGAAGCGATTCAGGTTAAGTACCTTGCTCAAGGGTACAACGGCAGTGTCCTACCTGGGAATCGAACCTGCAACCTTTCGGTTACAAGGCCAGTTCCTTAACCATTATACTACACTGCCGCCCTATGCGAGCCTCGCTGTGGTCTGTCTTGTGAAAAGAAGCAGGTGGCGACACCACATGCTTCAGAGGAGAACCGGGGATGTCTACACTCTCCCAAATCACCGGAGGGGTTCGCGCATGAACGTGGCCGCGGTTGCAGATAGTTGGGACAGTCCAAATTAGGGCGGGAATTGGACATGTTCAGTCCTACGTTTGGCGCCAAATTTTTTTTTTTTTTAAAAAGCTAAATTCTTACAACAAAACTTCTTACAACACAATTATTACAAAAATTTCACAAACTAAGCCATTTCTGCAAAAAAAATGCTATGACTTTTTGACTCCCAGCCAAGGTTGGAAACCCTGTTCCTTACTGATGTGCTAGCTAGGCATGCTTTGGCCAAGTACTCACTACCATAGATATATATATATATATATATATATATATATATATATATATATATATATATATATATACTGTATATATGCTCACTACAGCACAAGCCAATCCGAACACATTCAGCAATAGCAGGTGCTGAAGGTCGATATGATGTTATGAGTTACGAGTTGAGCTGGATATCTGGTCATGATATAGGGTATCTGTGCTTCCTGTGTGGCCAGTGTGAGCTCTGCAGTCACACTTCTAGGATAAAAAAAAATGGACTTGATCGCATCGCTCACATCCACACGCACACAAGCACACAGACCTGCGCACAAGAATACGCGCACCCACAAAAACAGCACTCTGCTCAAGTACATTGCAGAACTCCACCCTCCCCACCAATCAGGTTTCCCCTCGGGGCTACCCCTCTGTGCGTTGCCAGACAGTTTCCCTCTTGCTGTCACCGAAAAAAGATCAACTGGTTGAGGTGTCAGCATCCTGATGACTCCACCATAAATTCCATGGGCCCAAACCAGAAGATCAGCTCCACAGCACCATTAACAGCGAATGTCTCCCTACCACTGACACGGTAACATTCCAATTTGATGCATCTTATGAGTACTCGTGGACGGGTGGCTTTGAGAACGATACTCGTGGCAAAGTCCTTGGGCTTTACACAAACACAAACTGCAATAGACCTGAAGATCCAGTCGTACAACCGGAACCAACCGGAACCAACCGGAACCTCCAGGAGTAAGAATGCAGAGGGGACAGAAGGAACCCTTATGGAAATGTAATATACTGCAGTATATTTTAAATATATTGTGAAGATAATTTAGATATATTTACAATATACTGCAGTGTATTCTTTTTCCATGGGGGAACGCAGGGACCAGCCATCCGTCTGCTGCAGAGAATCCGCCACCCCTGCCCAAGGGGGAGGGGGAGAAGGAGAGGAACCGCAGAGCCTGGCAGAGGAAACCCAAAAGGCAGAGCCAGCGGAGAAAAAGGCAGGCGGCAGAGCGAGATAGAGCCGCGCCGGTCCAGAAGCGCCTGCCGTCCGCGCCCGGCGCACCGGCAGGATGTGGCCCAGAGCTTAGAACAGGAACACGTCGTTGGGCAAAATCGCGCGCCCGTCGCCGTTAAAGCTTCCGCCATCAGGAGTGGTCCGTTACTCACATCAACAGCTGCAGCTTTTTTTTTTAAATTAAAGTTATTTCCCCTCAATAGTAGTAACAATAATACAGAAATCGATGAAAAATGGTGGAGCGGTTCATATTCGACAGCCAGCTGGCAGCAAGGCAGGAAGGCAGGAAGGCAGGCAGGCAAATGCACCTATAGTCTGTGACTATTGTGTAAGATTCAGTTATCTTTGAGTGCAGTGTGGTCACACCTTACAAAGGCAAGGAAATCCTGACATGGTCTACCCATGATTAACGTCCATTAATCTTCTGTGGTGCATCACACGGGACATAATTCACCCTAACAGAACAGAACAGCAAACCTCAAGAACAGAACCCTGAGGCCCATTTCATTCCTAACAAGTGAAATGCATTGTGCTGTAATAACATCAGCTATAACGTCAGCTACATGGACATACTTCATCGGCACAACAAATGTGTGTTCCCTACTTGAATACTCCACTAATCCTAAACAAATTATTTATATTGCATGTGCTGCTAATTAGTCCTTGGATAGCAAGGGAAGTACATGAAATAAACTATAAAAAATTGTCAGACAAGTTTCTCCCTGGTTGTCAAGTGAGGCCTCCAGCTAAAAAGACTTATTCTCATAGGAGTGACACCCACTATGGTCCGAACCCAAATCCAGACCTAGCATGAGCATGCTAATGCTAACCACGTCCAACGGTTCTCCAGTGAGCAGGGTTTTCTCTGTCTCCTCATGCAAGACCAAGTGTTTCGGTCTAGTGGCTTCCAAACCTTCTGAGCACTACCACCCACTAAATACAAGCAGATACATTTTACTGTGATTCAATTCAGTTTATTCAAAATGCATATCGATGTAACTGGGTGTACACTAACTAGTATGGTACATCTAACCGTTGCAGTGGTTAATTTGACTGGTCTGAATATCACCTGAAAGTGCCTGGTACCTTTTTTTAAAAATTTTATGTTTAACATTGTATGATCCTGCAACTCCTCCCAGGCCATTCAACAACCCACTACTGAGTCCCGACCACCAGTTTGTGACCACTGCTCTAGTCATTCAGAGACAAGGGCAGCATAAATTGTACAATCCCACAGTGCAACGACTGGCTATAAAAAAAAGAACCGGCAGCTGGCCACAAGCTTTTCAGAGGGTGTGTGGGCTAAAAAAAAAAAATGCCATTCTAGTTCCTCATTCTTAGAGTATTTTAAGTTTTCTCTATCTGACGTGTGTGAGAGGTAGCCTAACCCCCATTTGGGAGTAATATATCATTGTCTGAAAATTCGCCAAAACTCTCAGAAGCTGAATCTCATCATTTCCCAGCGCAATGGCCACACTGATGCATATTCCGCCTCCTTACCATTCAAAGTGATTACTAATCCAGTCCACGGTCATGAGAGAGCTCAGGGTGTGACACATTTCGTACCTGGAGGCAAAGCACGCCCGTGTCGCGGTTTACACGGTCTACTATCCAACTGAACCGAGTTTCGGTTTCGGTGCCAGCTAATAGCGTTAATAAGAAATGATTAAACTTCGACTTACTGGCAGGACAGACATCTGCAGCCTCCGTCTCCATAGTCAGGGGTGCTGGGCTGTGGGATTCAAAGAAAAGAGGTTATTAGTATGGAGAACTGCGAATGTGATGCCAGAGGCGGGCGATTATCAACAACCCCTTTCCCCTCGAAACCCGCGTCCTATACCCTCAGGTACCCTCCTGACCCGGTTACCGAAATGCAGTTTTAGCGCAATCCCGACCCGATTACCAGGAACTGAAAGACACGTTGCACAGCTCTTATAGTTGAGGACAGCGCCTATGCACTGGATAAAGTCTCCATGGTGATTCTGGCACCTTTGAGAGACAGACACACGTCGCAGGAACGAATCCGTGACATCACCAAGAGAGCTGTTGTTTTCCTTCCACCAAAGGCTCTATGCCGATCTGACAGTTTAGGGCATTCTTATCTGGTAAAAATACACCTGTGGCCTCATTTATAAAACGGTGCGTACGTGCAGAAAAAGACGCGTACGCCACTTTCCCCACGGATTTGGGATTTCTAAAAACAAACTTGACATCAAAACATGCGCACATTTACACAAACTATGACCCATGCGTACGTGCAATTTGGAGACTGGGAATTGGCGACTGTGAATTAAGTGGCCTACAGACACGTTTCACTCAATTCCTTTCACTTCATATCAGAGTACACAGCCTTCTAATAATCATATGCCTTGTCAGAGGAACATCAAGGCCTTAGTAGCCTTTTTGCTGTTAGTCTGAAAGTCCATATTTAAGCATCCAGACTGTCTGAAAGATGATAATATCGCCGGTGAACATTCCACGTGTTACATACAGTTTCAGCTCATGCAAACAGGGAGGTAGACTCCCACAGTACAGACACATAAGACGTGCTCTTTTATCCCCGAATCCATTTGAATGCTGAACGTGAGGTCAACTTCAATTTGAAGGCCAGGGGTTTAATCAGGGAGTTATTGGGGTTTAATCAGGGAGTTATTGGGTTTTAATCAGGGAGTTATTGGGGTTTAATCAGGGAGTTATTGGGGTTTAATCTGGGAGTTATTGGGGTTTAATCAGGGAGTTATTGGGGTTTAATCTGGGAGTTATTGGGGTTTAATCAGGGAGTTATTGGGGTTTAATCTGGAAGTTATTGGGGTTTAATCAGGGAGTTATTGGGGTTTAATCAGGGAGTTATTGGGGTTTAATCTGGGAGTTATTGGGGTTTAATCAGGGAGTTATTGGGGTTTAATCAGGGAGTTATTGGGGTTTAATCTGGGAGTTATTTAGGTGGATTCACTATCTGTATGTTTCGCGTGGATGCATCTGTCTTTCGTATATATGTAAAGATTTGTTAAGATGCAATATAGATTTCTTTGTAATCAGACAATAAATTATTACCGTATAGTACTTTTAATAATGTCTCATCACAGGCTGGTAAGTGTTGTGACTCAATTAATAGCAACAATTATTGCTAGCCTAATTCCTGGCTATGGCAGTGTAATCTTGTTCTGAAAATACTGATGAAGACACAGTGCCACAAATGTTTATGGCTTTGCTTCCCATGCTAGCAATATAAATCAGTCACGTTTTGTAAAAATTTGGCTGAATGTTTAACTCGTGTCTTCTCGGGGGCGGCCCTTTATGTTTTGATGGTTCAGTGGCTAAAACACCAGCCTATTTCAGTGAAACTAGACATGGGTGAAGTTTACGCCATGCTTTTGATCTTTGTGTGCGTATGCACTCCCAACAGGAGTCACACGAGGATGATATCTAAACCATGGTGACATTTAGAAAGGGCCAACTATTACCGCAGCCTTTGAAGATTTGCAGTGTGTGTGTGTGTGTGCGTGTGTTCATCTAGTACTAATACACATACTTGTTCAAAGATCTAATTGAAAATATCACTTCTGTAACTCCTATTAAATGACTGCCCTATAAATGCCATGTAAAAAGATGATTGACTTCAACTTGACGATGCTAGATGTCAAGATATGAGATGTGCTGGGGCGTATCTGGCTAGTTAATGATGTTGTACTGGAGTTGCTCTTATGATTCTGATTACACGGCTGTTTTATTATTAAGTTGTATAAAATATGGTTTTCTACAATGAGGTCCAACAAATCCCCTTCTTTATTATCAAATTTACATTCAGGCATTTATCATATGCTTTTTTGTTTTTCCCAGATAGACTTACAAAATATGTGTTATTGTGTTTGTCACTTTACCACAAAATAGACACAGTAAAAGTAGGTATTTGATGAATACAGTGCTTGTCTTCAGTCTGCCTATCTTTGCTTCCTGGGAAGAAAGTTTGAACATTGCAATAGTAGCCTCTTTTCCCAATATTCCCATCACAGGTATCCCCCAGGCCAGGAAACATCTCTTATTTGCTCTTGGATGCCAAAGGTATATACAGGATTCTGCTTGTAGAAACTTCCCTTCATGTCCAATTCAATTCCAGCTTCGATAAAAGGTGCCAACAAACACATCATTGGAACTAGATGGCTTGATGCAAGGTGGCTCAAAGCCTGTTGTAAGATTGAATCTGGAATATTTGCACGGTCCGTCACCTGGAACATGGCAACTGTCTGATGCCCACACCTCGACACCAACCGTACAATGGAAACTATAGTGACTTCTACAGGGTTAATTTTTTTTTTAAATCTGCCTTTTCCCAACTTGCCCGGAGCATTCTTTTTGCTTTACAATATTGACGTGTTGGTCCTGACATTGTAAATACACAAAACATGGCAAAATTGTCAATGGCAAAAATTGGCAGAGCTGTCATTGTCTCATGTCTAATTAACCCAAGAGTTTGTTTCACAGTAACAGCGATGATACAGGGGGAGGGACAAAGGCGGGAGTGAGGTTCGGGGGGACTATGTTGGCCAATCAAATTATTGGGCAAATTAGACCTTAAACTAAGGGATCAGGACTATTCACCAGGCCCACTTGAGAAAGGAAACAAATGTATCAAAATGTATAAAATAAATGTATATTTTAATCAAATATGTCTCCTTAAATTTGTTGATATGAATAAATTCTAAATACATGGGAAAAAACACATCCCATTGTGCTCTGGATTTGAAGTCTAAAGGTTAAAAAGGAAATCATTTGAAGGGGAGGTGGGGGAAAACAAGTATCGAAACCCGTTCCATACTTGTGTCATCTGGTAGACTTAATTTGGCCTGGAGTTTGTATCAGCAATTTTACTGATCCGTCCTCTTTCTTGTTAAAGTGGATCCAATTTGAAGCTATTTGGGAACCTCAACCACAGAGAGATTCAAGTGACTTGCAGGTTGTGGCCATGGTTACAGTCCCTGCAGAAATTATTTAGACTCGTTTTCCACACAAAGCAAAGCTCAAATGTGATTTTCTCTTCGACAAAAGCTGGAAATCTCTATTGAAGTCATTTAAACTAAAACCGGATTACGCAACACCTTTTCTTAAAAAAGAAAAACAAAAGGATGGTTAAAAAAAACAGCAGGATTTTTTTCTTTTCTTTTTTAGAAGGGATAGTCTCACAAGTTCCTGTTTTTCAGGTAAATCATCTTTTCTCCATCTGCAGAAACTTAAAGGTGTACAGTTAAGTAGATTTAATGCCGAAGTGTTCCACTGGAGACAAAACAGATGCTGGTTTTGTCTGATCTGATCACTCATCCGATCTGGTAAGGTCACATTTTGATGATACGTGTTGCTGGTGATTTTCAAGCATTCCATGGCCTTAAAGAAGATCCATCTCCATAACACCAATATCTGACACATTCTTTTTTAAGATTATAATTCTCAATGTGTGTTCCTACTACAAGTCAGAAAATACATGCTTTATTTTATTTCACTGTACATTTATACCGTGTGTATTGTCTGAAGGCAAACAGGCTGTGGTATGTAGAAAAGCAGTGTAATAACCATTGTGAATACAGCCCATATAAATGCAGGTAAATTAATTATGTGCAGAGAAGCAATGCATAAATGCATAAATAAAGACTCCTTTTTTCAAACAACCTGAAAGCCGTGCTGCTTTGAGCTGGACCGGGTCTGTTATTTATTCATGGATGGGATGGACAGCTATGTGTATCTCACTTCAGTGTCTGTCACACTGGCGTGTGAACGGAGGAAACTTTGGCTTTAATGGGGAAAACAGAATGAGACAGTCTATTTGCTCAGTCACAAATGAGAGAGGGTCAGGTCAAAACCTGACAATTCTACGCTGCACACATGGTGAGGGACATGGAGGTCCAGTGGTGCTTGAAGCTGCTGAAGGTACCTCACTAACCAGCATTGTATGCACACGCTTAAGGAGGGCCACAAATGACAATCCACCGAGAAGCAACTGCTTCCAGACTGGAGTTTTCAGTCCATCACAAAGGAAGCATTAATAATAATTTCATCATCCGACTAGATACAGAGAGAAATGTAGACAATCTACTATACAGACATACAAATATTTATTATGTTTTCAGTTTTGAATCAACATATATATATATATATATATATATATAAACTTACATTTATTTACACAGAATCCTGGTGTTGAACATTCACGACACAACAAAACGAGAAATAGCTACGTTCAATAATCTCGAAGTAGTCTACACAAGCAGCGAAAGAGCGAAGACGACGGGTCAGCCGTCGAGACAGGCGGAGGGGGGTAATCGCCAGACACCGGTTTCACAAACACTTTCGGCCCCACACGTGTTGCCAGCCCAATGCATTATTCTGCCGGCTATCCAACCGACTCTAGTCTCATCACTATATTACATTTTGAGTCGGATTTCAATTATTGTCGATTTAATTGCATTTCCAATGCAACAGACTGTATTATGATACCATCGATTTGAGCACACGCTTTTTCATTACCCAAATGGAAGTGAATGAAGCGAACAGGGATAATCATTGCAGTGTTTTCAAATATCTTAACCCGTTTAAATCACACATCCGACAGCCAGGTTGTTGCCACGGACACACACGCAAGTGTATAGCCTTAGATATCCTTCTCTTGTACTTGGTTTATTTTAATGGAAGTTATGCATTATTTTGCACCATTTTTACGTGACTCAAAAACTTTACTCAGAAACTATGCGTTTCATCAAACTTTCAATAAAACAAAAAAAAAAGAAAGTAATTAATGTATGTCTTTACCTTTCGTTTCTCCCGAAAATGTGCTTATCCACGCGCCGCAACAGCAGGTGAAATGTTACAGATATGTGACAGGCCCCTTCAAGATGTTGGTTGAAAAAACTAATGCACGGTAAATACTGTCGTTCATATGTTTTTTTTCTTCCTTCAATTGTTTTGTGTTGCCATGAGCGCACGAGCCGATGTGCTATGCGTCATTGTTAAGGATTGTTCGTTCCTCTATAATTTAGAGTTACCTTGTTTCAAAAAATGTTGAAGGAACTGGGGAGTTACTTGGCATAGGCTACGCTTTTCACACTAGAAATAACAGGAAACGAGTTTGTTCCTCAACCCAAAGTGTGTGCTAGTTAACCAAAAAGGCGCATCGAGTGTTGTGCATTAGTTGGCTTACTTCCTCTGAACAAATTTAGTAGCCTATCAACTTTTCCACTTCACGCACGACCCCCTGCACCTGCACCTGCTCCGCGGCGCTGTCTCCTTCTGCATTTGCAATGCACACGTGACATAACCCTGCACACAAGGTTTCACATTTGTAGCCTACTGTATGTTGATTGGAAAGAGGCGATTAGCCAGCCAACCTGTGTGTGTGTGTGTGTGTGAGAGAGAGAGAGAGAGAGAGAGAGAGAGAGAGAGAGAGAGAGAGAGAGAGAGAGAGAGAGAGAGAGAGAGAATAGGAACTAGATTCACTGGTTCCTAGCAATTAGGGTTAAGAAAACGAAATGGTGACTAGCCCATTTTTGCAACATATAAGACACATTTAAAGTGTTGGCAACACAATGGCGGGAATGTAGGCTATTAGACTACTTGTATAGTATATCGTGGTAAAATAATAATGATCTCACCACTGGTTTCATTCTTCAGGTGAATAACCTTGCCTATTTTTATGGTCTAAGAAAAAGAATGAGAAGTAGCCTGCTGGGACAAATGCCGCAGCATCCACCGGTGGCATACATTTAATTGTAGGCTACGCTACGTGGCACACGGTGCATGTTTAATACCACGGATTACAACACGAATCAACACGATTTTTATGTAAAATGCCATGTGAACCTGCGGGATAACTACTCCACGAATTAGTAGCCTACACGCGCTCTGCAACAAGTGATCGGATTACCGTTTCACTTTCGTTGTTTCGACGAACCTAGGCTAGTTCACCAGTGTAGACACCTGTCTCTGCGGAATATATTTGACAGATACCTTCCTACCTCACACAGAAGCCCATTTCTGCAGTTTATCGCAGTGTGTCCTATATAACGACTGGCAATTTTTACTCACGTATTAAAATATTTTTGTATTATGTATTTGCCTGTTTTGCCGCTTTTACCTCATCAGGGCCGGAGATGCAACGATTCCATCACCTAAGCTTTGAAGCTTCATGTTGCACAAAGTCCCCTATATTTCCACTTTGGATTGTGGGGTAGAACATCGCAATAAAGTCAGCGAACAGACCCGGAGCAAGTTAATCCCTCGTTTATTGCTTCCTTCTTCCAAACCAACGCAGTGCCGACTGGCTACTCTCGGAACGCGGTCTGAGACAGAGAAACGGATCCACTCAGCGCCAGCGTCCGTCATGTACTCGGTAATCGACTGCAGGACTTTACAGACGCGGCGGTGCTCGTGAAAATATTAATACTGTCTGTCACTTTAAAAAATTGCGGTTTATAGACTGGTATAGCCTGGTTTTGTATTGCAATTCTGATCATTCTGGTGATGCAGGTGCAGGCGATCATACACAGCAAAAATGCCGGTGTAAATCTAACACTACTGGAGTACATTTTACACTCTAGGGTGTTAAAATCATGTACACCACCTTTTTTGCAGTGTACGGGCTTATGATGCACTGCACTTGTTTCTAGTTTACTAGTGGTAAAATCTAAAATTATAAGTTACAAGTGAATAAATGAATGGCATTCAATACATGTGCACACATTATAAGGAATAATATATGAGTAATACAGAATAGCCACGATTTTCTAATTGGCCTCTGAGCTGCATTCTGAAAAATGACTAGTTTCCAGTACATGGAAAGCAACCACTCTCATCAACCAACTAGCTGACAGTCACAGCTTATTCCTCCCAAAATCACCCACAGGCACAGCTTATTCCTCCCAATATGACAGCGACCCACAGGCTACCATCAACCCTTTATCATCAGCAAGAGATGGGTCCTTCCTGTAGATCTGTGTGCACAGTAGGGTGTAAAATAGCCACCGGCTCACAGGCAAGGAGCGCATTATATGCCTGAGCTTCACTGCTTCTGGTGTGGGTGGCGTTACGGGGGTTTGCGCGGTAACTTTAGAGGTACGCAATTTGGTATCCACATTGGGCTGGAAAGAGAAAACGGGTAAATAACTTTAAAAAATATTGAATTATAATGATATTTGACACCTTAATTGGGGATTATTCTACACATATAGATGAAAACGCTGGCAAAATAAATCTGTTTTAAACATCCATATACAAATGTATATAATCAAAACCTCGTCACTGCCCTGCATGGAGCGAATGATACACTTTCTCCTGATAGCGCTGCAAATTCAATATCTCTCTGGCTCCCACTTGTGGTTATCGTGCAAAATGACTTTCAGAAGAAACAAGTGCATCGGAGATCTTCCTTATAGGCTGAGGATAATTATTGCCAAAAGTCACAAGTTGAGGGGTTGAAACTTGTTTCACCCGTTTACAGTGCACAGCATGTGTTTTGACCTTTACAGCGGGGAAAGTCTGGTCACCAACCAGGTGCTTAAGCGGCAGCAGCATGGGGGTTGTGGAGATGACAGAAGTAACTATGTTCTCTGTGGTTTTCACCTGAAGGCATCACGTCTTCAAGACAACATATGGGAAATTAGAGCATTACATTACCACAGCATGTTACTCAAAAAGACAAGAGGTTAACCTGCTTCCTTTTCTGGCACAAGCTAGTATTTTAGTGTACCTGCAGACAAATAATTGCCTTAATTTTTTATTATATCCTGTTATTCAGATTTGTAGAAGAAAAGACTGGGCAATTTGTGGCTGCATGTCAAGACAAAAACTAATACTAAGGAGAGGCCCAATCAGCAAGCTTTGCCTGCTGCAGGAATCAGACAATGGGCTATCAAATGCACAGTGAGCACATATTTGGAAATATAAAATGGTTAAAAGTGAGAGAATCACCCTTTTCACACTAATGGGTCACATGCTGAAAGCAGTCATGTCTTTCCGCTCGCAGTTTACAATGTAGAGGACAGCAGCGGAGCTGTGGCTACGGCCCCAACATCCACCAATGTATGTCAAAGTGCATGTAAGGTTACACTACTTGAATTTCCGTCATTAAGCTTGGTGACATGGGCGACTGGCCCGTAACTGCCGAATTGAGAAGCATGAAACATCTTACCAAGATGGCGGACAGTCAACTTGCAAGAAATGTCTCAATGTTAAATGCATATTCTTACAATGGTGTCTACTTTCTTGTTTATTGAAAACTATTGATTTGTATCCCTTACTGTTATCCTTAATGACTAATCCTGATATTAACCAGCTCAATCATGTACTCAGAACTAGTCGGCGTAGTGAAATAGCTGCTTGTTAGAAGGTCATCTGTAGATGTGGGTTACTGTATAACATTGAATGCCACCCATTTTCTTATGAGTGATAACATTCTCTGAACTTGTCCTCACTGAAAGCTGAATGGCTTTTTGTGTGGTCTGCGTGAAAGTCACTAAGGAACTGCAGCACAGTAGATTTTCTGCAGTGTTTCTACCCAACATATCTGCTTTGTGATCAGTTCACAGATCATTTGCAGCACACTAGGCTCCGATAACAAGTGTACACTTGTCTCCTTATCCTCCACTCCTGAAATCCTGGTCCATCTTTTTATCTATCTTTCTGTCTTGTCTGTTTATCCACCACAGGTAAAAGGTGCATGGCATTGGCAGCAGAAGATGAACCTGACAAAGCCTTACTAAACGAGTAAGCAGACATGGTTCACACATATGCATCCCATTAGTCTTGACTCCATTTGCTCCTACCACACTGTTTCCTACGAAAGAAAACCTCAGGGTGGTCAGGTGCTCCTTTTATCATTTCCTTCCTTTCTCTTGCCTTAAGAGCATCGACAGGTGGAATACATATGGCATAAGCCTCACCGAGTCAATCAGTAGTCACTTCCTATCAGTTAAATACAGAGGTGGAAATCCAGGGGAGATAAAGTAACAGTAACTGCCATGTGTTTCTTCCAGCCAGCTGATTTCACTAATTAGTTCTACCTCCTCCGCTGAAGAATTATGTTAATGAGCAAATCCAGGTGATTGGAGCAAAATACTGGGGAGGACTTTTACTTTATGTCCCCTGGATTTTCACCACTGGTTAAATTACAGAGAAAGGAAGGAAGGGAGGGAGGACTCTACCTCAGAGTATTCAGATGGGGTCATTGACAGATTTCTATTTCTATAGTAACTGTGCAACCCGCAGCAACCAGCTGAGGATCAACTGCCACCCAATTTTCCTCGTCCTGATTTGGTTGCGCCACCTACTGGCTGGAACCGTACACACTCGTTAAATGGAATCCAAACCACCTAATGTTACTGTCGGTGGAGTGGTGGGTTTATTACATTTATATTATTTAGTTCTCCTTTTCGGATGGGAATTTCTCTCTCAATGCTTGAGATGTTTTTTTTTTTGTTTGTTTGTTTTTTGATGTTTTTTTAATTTTATTTTTTTTAGTGTTTGTATGTCCAGTAATATAGCAGGAGTGAAAAAACACACTAACCTTGTCCCTTGGTTGTCAGTCCGCATTCTATCTCCATTCAATATGTGACTGTTCCTGTCCCAAAGGCATTGCAAACTGTTAAACATCACCACAAAAAATGTATTTCCATGCCATTAAAAGTGACATGATTTTTGATAATTTGACTATGAACTCCCTAAATAAAATATAAATAATTAATTAGCAGCTACTGTTGTATGGCTTCAGTTCAATGAAGCTGCCACAAGAAATTTTAATGTACTAGAATTTGTAATCCAACTGTACTTACCATTGCACATAGATATCCCTGCTATGCATCACAAAACACGCCAGTGTTTTAAACAGGCCAGTTCCATTCACTTTTGAAATTTGAAGCGAAAGAGTGACTCAAATTCAAAGCAAAAATTTAAAGTGGTCATTATTCAGGAAGTCAATCCAAAACTGCTCACTGAGCTTAAGCCAAGCGTGCCATCTGACCCATTAGTCATGCTTGGGGAAAAGAGGATGCATTGTCCTTATTCAGTCAAGAGGGGTTGGAGTCGTCACTGGGGATGCCCTCCCTGCAGGGGCTTCCCTGGAAATGGGCCTGGGACAATTAGGTAACTCCCTGTTGAGAATTGTGGGAACCCCCTATTGAGGTTTTCAATTGTAGCAGTAGGCCATGTAAAGTGATATGCCAAAACCATTACCAAGTTCCAGAGCATGATAATGGTTTTTGTATTGTTTTTGTAATATACGCGGTCAAATATAAATTGTAATTCAGCATGTATTATAACCATTTCTGAAAGCTATCTTCACATTGAAGAAAGTTATAAAAAACCTTTATTATATGTATTTTCAGGTTAAGACATATTACACGACTGAACTTTCTATCTATAACGGGTGTTCTACACTGCCTGGCCAAAAAAAAAGTCGCCGTTGCACCCGTCATACATATTGCCCACTGTACAAGCCTCTGGAGGCAGTGTTATGATCTGGGGTTGCTTTAATTGGTCAGGTCTAGGCTCAGCAACGTTATGCAGCAATAAAATGAAGTCAGCTGAGTACTTGAATGTACTGAATGACCAGGTTATCCCATCAATGGGCATATTCCAGGACGACAATGCCACGACTCATCGGGCTCAAATTGTGAAAGAGTGCTTCAGGGAACATGAGGAATCATTTTCACACATTAATTGGCCACTAGAGTCCTGACCTTAACCCCATTGAAAGTCTTTGGGATGTGCTGGAGAAGACTTTACGGAGTGGTTCGACTCTCCCGTCGTTAATACAAGATCTCGGCCAAAAATGAATGCAACTCTGGACGGAAATAAATGTTGTGACGTTGCATAAGGTTGTCGAAACGACGGTTGCCACGACGAATGCGCGCCGCAATCAAAGCTAAAGGTGGTCCAATGAAATATTAGAGTGTGCGACTTTTTTTTTTTGGCCAGGCAGTGTATTAGATAATAAACAAGCTCAAGTACAGTATAATTTCCCGGAGTATACTTCACCTCTGCAGCCTTCCTCTACATCTGAAAGCACAGGGACTCACCGCAAGTCATGCCTGTCACGCATACTGAGGCACATATTAGTAAAAAGACCCAGTGCATTGCGTTCCATTTCTCTGTGTGATGCTGCTGCAAGACAGTTTCACTGCATTGCTCAATGTCTACCTCCACGCTCACGTTCTGATATCCAGACTTTGACTTGCTCAGAAAGACTGCGTCTAGTTTCTTTGTCAAGACACTCAAGACGAGGAAGTTTCCGCTGTTCGAATAATGTGGCATTTGAAGTGGATGAGAAACCGCAGTTTTTTTTTTGTTTTGTTTTTTTGTTTTACCGTTTTAGGAACGGTTAAATAACAGTGTTGTGTTGTTTATCGTATGCAGGCTATTGATGTTTAACGTCCTTTGCTTTTTTATTGCATTTTATCTACCTTTCTCTGACTTCTGCAGGCAGGATGTGGATACCCCTTTGGAGAGAAGTGTGATGGTGGGGCATTTCAGTTTAAGTAGGCAACCTTACTCAAATAGGCTACATTCATATAAAATAGCAACGCCTCGCCAGTATTTGAAGGAGTAGTCTACTAGGCTATATGTGTAGCCAACATGTCCCGCAATGTTATGCATGTCACGGCTCTGGTCTCCGAATAAAATCGTGTGCACTCGCCTTCACAACGTTCCAGAAAAAAAGCTTGTCTTTATGGAAATAAATGTAGCCTACGCATCTTCACAATTCAGTCTTTTATGCCTTAAAGTCTGTAGGCTAGCATTTTAGTTTTGCTCAATGGCGTTATTTTTTGGTAAAAACGTGGCATACATCTGCAAGGCCTGCTAATTCCCGGGGAGACGTCTTGTTCGTTGAATGACTTCTGAATGTCGACCAGCGAATAACAATAAGCAAACGTAGCTAATCGAAGCCTACCCTTCACTGTCAGCATCAAGTTTTGCCTTAGAAACGCCTTGGAGATTCCCAACGGGGAATTGGAGATTATCGATAGGCCATTGATAGGCCTATCGAGGAGATATTTGTGATTAATGTGGCACACGACGGTCTAATTAAACTGTAAACAACGCACATAACTTTCAGAGAAGTGTCTTTCATCAACTACCCAGCTAACAAAATTAGGTCCCCGGGACGTCCCCTGAACGTTTCGAAATGTCATCAGGACGTCGCTTTGACGTCCTTTTGTAGGGTTTTCTAACCGTTACGTGGACATCACAGAGAACATTCTAGTAACGTCCCCCAGACATTCATTACATGACGTTGTATTGTAACCAATAACAGACGTTGCAGGAACGTCCCTGAATGTCCCATGAATGCTATGAGAACAACGTCATAGGCCTATCATAGCCAGATAGGGACGTTGCTTGAACGTCCCCGAAAAATTCTAATTAAATGTTATATTGTAACCAAACAGTGACCTTCCTAGGACTTTAATAACGTTATAGTAATGTTTTTAGGACATCCCTAGGGAACGTCACATCATAACTTTGAGAGGACTAAAATGGAACGTCCCTGGGACGTCCACTGTTTGCTGGGTATTTGGTATCAATAATAAAAATGCAATCCGTCAAAGGAGGGCGTGTAAGGTGGCCAGAGATGAATGGCGGACAGAAGAACTATAGAGCTGGAGGCCTTTAGAAACAGGTGCATGAACCGTAGCCTATAGCAGGCCAGGTCGATCTACAACGTAGGGAAACAGCTAACCCTCAACCTTTCAGATTTTTCCCTCCAGCGTTAGCCTAGAGCTAGTGTAATACAACTCATGCACCGCAAGTATTACTGCCATTACCCCCCGCGTGTTCGCTTTCGAAAGAAAAATTGGATAAACGGCAAAGCCGCAGTTGCGAGCTACAGCTTTGAAACGCCTACGCTAATATGGAGAGTAGGCACTGCGGCTGAATTCTTTCCGCAGTGCTGTGAGGCACAGCGGACAGAACCGCGTTGTGAAAGCATAGCGAGTCTCGGCAGTTGATACAGCGGGTGCCACCGCTGCAGTTCTATAAACAGGAAATGTTATTTAAAAAAAGTCCTACAGAATGTTGCAACTAATCCGTGGTCATTTGCAGAAAAGAACCATACCCTTTCCACAGGCGATCTTGTAGCCTACTTCGTTCGTGGAAATGACAATTAAGTTATACGCATATCGATCCAGCGCTGTTAGAAGCTGTCCCCTGGCTCATTCAAATGACAGCGAACAGCCAACAAAAAAAGTACATTTAGCTGATGGTCTTAATTTAATTTATTTTTTGATGGTTAATCCCCACCGATATTCCAATGAACAGCACAGGTTGTCTGTAACACCCCACTGTGCAGCTCTAATTTTAAGAATAACAGGATATTTGCCAGTGGCTAGCGGGCCCCACTATCAGTATTTGTGTGAGGCATAAAGGCGCGATTCCCTTAATTTAACTGCATTTTTTTTTTCTGCCTGTCTTTTCTCCCGTTATTTTGAGTAGCCTACATTGTAGTTTATAGTGCAGTAGCCTATACGAATCCATTAAATACAGTATATATCGTGTAAAGGGACATCACAGCACTTTTTAATGGGTAAATTGTGTTGTTGGAGAATCATGGAATGACATTTTATTGAGATTATTTTACAATTCCAATGCGCTCTATTACATCACAGCGGAGACAGCTCAGGTAAGATTAGTATTTAAGTCATAGCAGCGCTTCAATCATTATTCGAGAAGACATGAAAGCTATATGTGCTCATATGGGGATACGAAGCGTTTTAGCTCAGTTGAATCACCAAGTAGTATGGACAACGCTATCTGCTCTTGCTGTTGCTGGGACAATTTATTATTTAAAAAAGCAGGAGGACATTGAAGGTGATTTTTTAAGATAATGGTGTGAAATAATGTATGGGCATGGGTTTAAACCAGAGTAAGCCATTTTCTAACAAAATGCCATGACAGGATTTTTGTTTTTAACACGTGTGATAAAATAATGGCAGTAACTCGTTTTGCCTCTTGGCCTAACAGGAAATACAACAGTGTTGTCCTCTCTAAGTACTTGATTGGTTGCTGGTTATCAATTTAATTGAGTCCTTCCACAAAGTGAAATAGCTAGTTAGTGAGAATTAATTGCTATATAATATAGCAAGGTAGTATTATCTTATCATGTTGATCAAAGTATTAGCTAATCATGTCAGCAAAAAAAAGAATTTGTGTAATGTAGATTTCACTTGGTAGCTGGGAAGGACCTGGTCTTGGCACTATGATGATGTCATAGTAGAACTGAAGCATACTTGTGCTCTTGCATACTATGGAGTATTCTAGCTAGTATGCTTGAGTAAGTGATGAGTGTGGAAGTAGGCTACATACAACAGTGGAAGTGATATGATTCCTCACAATCTGCTCACAATTGAGCCAATAGAGGAGCATGAATTCCTGTAGGTCTCCCTGCGTATGCATGTGATCTCATAATTAGTGGAGGTAACTGTCCAGTGGAGGTTCGCTTTAAGGTTCATGTTCCATATTATTCCAATTTCCCTATGTACTGTATTTTTTGTGCCATTTTGTTGGGTGTCCTAGTACTAAAGCAGGGATACACCAGTCCTGGGGTGCGTCGCAATATTCTTCACTCCGTCCTCACCTCCTTTCCTCCACTCCTCTCCTCCACTCGTCTCCTACCTGGAAGTAACGAAAGCTGCCTGGACGTTTCCAGTACAAGTAGCTGCATGTACAGTATACAATGTACCTGACATTGCGGTTTGCGTCGGGACATTAATTCATATGTAACAATTAATGTGTAATTAATAGGAAATCAGCAACATTAGATTTGGACACAAAGATCAGTTTCCGGGGCACTGAGGAGAGGAGGTGGTAGTGGAGGAAAGGAGGATGCATTTTTCGAGTATTGGGACGCACCCCTGAAGGGTTGTTCTGGGGGATGCCTGTTGGGACAGTTTGTGTCGTGTAAATAGCCACCCATGGGTCATTGATCAGATTTGCCCACAGGTTGCACTGAGGCAAAATAGTGACATGTTAAACACTAACCCTGTTCGCCTTCAGTGGATTTGCCCACGTGCCAGTTTGTTTCCATTTTAGAAGGCAAAAATAATTATCAAGAACCAACTGTGGCCTCCTCAGTGCCAGAAGATTAATAATTTTGAGGGTTTTTTTAATCCAAGATTCTGAAAGCCCTCTTGAAATCCAAGATCCTGAAACGACTGTTGCTGGAGACTTGGATGTCATTGACGATCAGGTACAGATCTTAATGTAAATTTATGATTTAGTAATCTTATCGGTATTTATAAAAATGTGACTAAAATTTTGGGTGAAGTGACAGCACTCTTAATCGCATCACATCTCACATCCGTCATAATACGGCACACGTGTGAGTTTGTAAGGGCACCGTAGCAACTGTTATCCTTTTACTCAGCGGGTTAAGGAGGAGACGCCACTCAAGGTTCAGATGAATATTGAGGACTTCAGCTGCATCGCAGTTCTAGGGCGCGGGAGTTTCGGGAAGGTAAATAAACACTGTGGAGCTGTCAGAACATACTCGATGAGACATTTTGAAAAAGTTACTGACGTCCTTGAAAACAACAGCACGAAATGTTTAGTAACCTGGTTGAACAGGTGCTGCTTGCAGAATACAGAAAGACGGCAGAATTGTTTGCCATCAAGACTATGAAGAAGAGAGACATTGTGATGAGTGACAGTTTGGATCGGTGAGTTTAGCACGCTCAGGGCCTGGTTTACTAAGACCTTTAGCAGGTGCAAAAACTTTGTGTGCACGCAAAACTAATAACACACCCAATGATCGGTGCAATCGAGCTACAATGAGCCAAAGGCATCCTGCTCTCAGACACGGATCCTTCACGGATTATACGGCCCCTTCCCCCCGTCTCCCTCCCTCCCTCAGGCTGATGTGTGAGCAGAGGATCTTGGAGATGGCGACCAGGGCACGCCACCCGTTCCTCGTCAACATGTCCGCCTGCTTTCAGACGGAACAGCACACCTGCTTCGTGCTGGAGTACGCGGCCGGGGGCGACCTGTTGACCCACTCGGAGGCCGGGCCCTTCCCTGAGCCTCGGACCCTGTGAGTCAATGCTGGGCGGCAGTCTAGTATAATGGTTAAGGAACTGGACTTGTAACCGAAAGGTTGCAGGTTCAATTCCCAAGTAGGACACTGCCGTTGTACCCTTGAGCAAGGTGCTTAACCTGAATTGCTTCAGTATATATCCAGCTGTATGAATGGATAAATGTAATACGAAGTGTAAGTCGCTCTGGATAAGAACGTCTGCTAAATGCCTGTAATGTAATATGTAATGTAATGCTGGCAGCGCTGATGTCACACGTCAGCCAGCCGGGCTTAGTTAAACCACTAACCATGGCACGCTTAAAGCCACAGACTGTTTTTGTGAAGCTATTAGCACAGCTGTTATTTCATATTTACGCTCGTCCACTGCAGTCATTTTAACTGCACGTCCGTATACTCCATCCCACGTCTTGACAAGGTGCAACTCGACAAAGACTGGGGAACATCTCAAAACTAATATCAACAGGAATCTCTGAACGTGCCCGCCGTAGCAATTATTGCAACTTTCTTTTACAGCGTGACACATTGCACAACTTTAAGGTTTTAAGCTGTGGTATGATGTTTTGCAATCATGGCAAGCTCTGGAGGGCACTTGCAAATGGCAAAACTGGGGCTAAAGTCATGTAGTTTTTACCATGCCACAGAAGCGTAGGACCATCTTCAGAAAACTATAAAATGTCTACATTCAAACTCGAAATGCGGTTCCGTTTACTTCCTTTTGACGGGCTTCAGCAGTCCTGATTCAGCTAACTCATCTTGTGCGCTAACCAATGTTTCAGGCATCACAAGAAATTTAGAAGCTTGAATTATGGATGCAAAATTCAAGCATTCAGTGCTGTCACCTCTTTATGTTGCTGATATGAAACCAATTACTGTCCACTTTATGTCAGCTACATATTAAATATTACCTTATGAGTATATAAATAATGCTCATCCTATGTCCATCAGAACTACTCGACATCTCTCAAGCCAGGTACCAGACGACAAAGATTTTGATACCTTCTTTCTCCCTTTTTCTTCCACAGATTTTATTCAGCATGTGCTGTCCTTGGAATAGATTTTCTGCACAAGCATAACATCGCACACAGGTACACAGGAATTGCACAGTACACAGGGCTGGTCTGTGATCTTAGTAATGCAATAAAAGCTGCAGTGTAATGCTGAGCCACTCTTAAGGCCACTTAAAAAATGTAAGCATCAGTACTTCTTTGATATTTTTAAATGACCAGACCTCTTTGCAGACCTCTCTTGTACCCTGAAACCATATTAAATGCATGTCTATCATTTCTTTTTTCTTATTATCGTCTTTAGTCTCCGAAAATACGAACGGTCTAAAGTGCTGAGGGCGACTATACGACCACAGCCATCTTTACTCTGTTACACCAGTAAAGAAATCTGGTTTTGAGTCAAGGAAAATGAAACAATGACCAATTTACAAATACGTTCTTTTACTGTATTTTATCCAGATTTGCTCTTCTTTACATGGTTTTAGATGGAAATATTTGAAGTTATATGTAGGCTATCCCATTTTTCAAAAAATGTCTAATCATCTAAACCAATATAGGGGCATGGGAATAATGCGTCCCTGTCAATTTGTACCAACACGTTTCTGCGCCAGTAAGCAAGAATAAAGAAAGTGAACACACAGTCAAGTGGGCAATATAAAAAACTAGACTACTGCGATGCTACTGGTAAATGTTTGAGTCACAGTAGCCTACCATCAATGAGTTTCATAATATCCCTTTCCTGACTTACATTTAATAATTCTCTGATTTCCACTTCTGTCCAGTTATTTCACATATCTCTGTTTGGGACTCTTTGAAGCCTACATGAACCATGCATTTTGACCCTCCATTGACACAACTCTCTCTTTCTATGGCGCTGCAAAGCAAAAACATTTAATACCCTATGGTGTTTATATGAGACTGTGGTCTCATATAAACACCATAGGGTGTTAAATGTACACCAGCAGTGTTAGATTTACACCAGAATATTTGTTGTGTGGCCCAGCTCTGGCCTAGGCAACTTATTGTGCTAGGGTGAGAAAGCCATCGCCAGGGCAAGACCTCCAGCGCCCGGCATGCAAAAGGTTGACCTAGTCTTGTTATTATTATTACAATTAATCATTATTATTACATATTGTTATTATTATTATTATTGACAGGGATATCAAACTGGCTAACATGCTGTTGGACTCTGAGGGATACCTGAAAATTACAGACTTCGGATATTGCAAAGAAGGTGGGTGAAGAGTCCTGATGTATGGACTGACCCTTGCTGGTTGACGTATTTCTCCACTTTTATTCTGGCCAAAGTCAAAAGGCCTATCCATTCATCGGTTTTCGCCACTTTCTTGTCAGAAATGGGATTCAGAAACTACAGCCACTCGCTGACCGGTACCACGGACTACCTCGCCCCGGAAATGATACTGGAAAAGTCGTACACGCGGTCGGCGGACTGGTGGTCACTGGGTGTGTGCATATACGAGATGCTGGTTGGGAAGGTAGGTGCTTAGACATGCAAGGTTTTACCACTCTACTTCAGCCACAAAGGCCAAGCAGTCTGCGAGCTGTCAGCTGAACTCCATACGATAAGACTTATGACGACGGTACATTACATTTTAAAGCACGCTCTTTGTTCCCCGTGTTGACAGACGCCATTCTATGCCTACGATGACCTGGAAACACGCTACAACATAATCAGCAAACATGTCCGCTACCCAAAGTTCCTCTCCAGAGAAGCTGTCCTGATTATCCATAAGGTAGAGCTCCTGTGAATGTGACATCCATCGTCCACCATTAGGGCTCTGTAACGCAGTAACCTGCTTGTCTGCCACTTTGAATGACAGATGTATCCTGTAGTCCCCATAGGACATGCCCTCCACTGGCATCAACAGAACTAGACAGGGAGGTCAACACCAAGCTGCCTTTCTCATGACCCTCTGCATGGAATGAGTCATAGGCTGATAGACATATAGTCAATGAATTGCATTTCAGTTGATTTTGCGATTCCTCTTATATGAAGCATTTTAAATATGCCATTAAAATGACGTTATGTCAATGCCACTCTTGTCATCTCTAGCTGACATTTAAGAAGCCGTGGAGGCGCCTTGGCGCTGGACCAAGAGGCGCAGAGGAAGTGAAAAGGCACTCTTTCTTCAGAGTATGTCAGCCATCTCTCTATCTTAAGTGACCTTGGCAGAGCAAGTGGCCACCACACGCCCTCACCTCGAAGTTCTACTTCCCTCCTAGGACATACCCTGGGATGACCTAATGGCCAGGAAGATAGAGCCACCCTGGGTGCCCACGATTAACAACCTCAGGGACGTCAGCAACTTCGAAGACCAATTCACCGCGGCGTCCCCCGATTTGACCCCGCCCCTGGACCCCAGGATCCTGACTCAGGACGAGCAGGGGATGTTCGACGGCTTCGACGTGCCCTACACGTTCAGAGAGAGCGGCGTGTCTGGCGCTGAGAGCGTAGCGTCCGGGTGAAAAGTGTAGTAGTACTCAAATTTATGCATGTACACACCAGTCAACTTTTACCCAGTACTGATCACTGTACCAGTTAAGGAAGCCTGCAAATATTGATTGAGGAAAAAAAGCAAGAAAAAAAAAGATCTTTTGTGCAAACTATTGGAAGAGTTATGTCACTTGAGTCAACATGTATTCATCACTGGTCGATGCTTGCTTTGTCATTTTTTTAAAATTGATTTTAACATTGCTTCACGCAGCAATGGTAACACTCCCTACCCTCACACCACAGCACCTCCCTCAAGCTGCGCTTCCTCCCACATCCCGTGACGAACAACATTCGCATTTAGCCACCTCACTCCCCTCTCCTCAACCCCCCCTCAACCCCCCCAAGCACCCCCACACCCTCCACCATAACAAGGTTCCCCAATGGGAAAGAAAAAAGGTTTTAGCTTAGCTTTAGATTAGCTGCTTAACAAAGAAATGCACTTGCACGCTGGTAGATCTGTGTTCATCTAAGTCAGTTTATATTAAAATGTAATAAACACAGATATGTTCTGTTTTAAATAAATAATAATAAAGAGATGCAAACTGTAATTATAGTTCAATGCGTGCACCAGGCTTTCAGTACTACACTGCACCACAAATTTTTCCATCAATAAGGTGAGCTTCTTAGCCAAATGGCATGGTACTCCAGTGCATATAGTTTCCCTTATAAATGTATTTACGAATGGCCAAATCTGTGGGACGTAAAGTACTCCTGACATCCTCTAAAACTCTGACAGATGAACTATGAAATTGTTATTTGCCTGCAATTAGCAACCATTGTTTTCGTAAGTAATTACATGGCAATACGTTTATTTAAACAAAGAGACAATCCCTTGCAGTTGTAATTGCTGCTGATTGCTAACCATTTTATTTGTAATTTATATGTACATGTCAATAAATTTGAGGCAAGAGAGGTAAATTGAGATAAAATCTGCAAGAGGGTGTGCACCCGCAGACGTTTAGAAAGAACCCGAGTTACACACAAAAAAATGGTTGTACTTGAACGTTGTATTTTAATGTTTTAATGACAGAATTGAAGATGGGTTTATGGACTTTTTTTATACGGTGATATTAATGTCTGAAAAGATACTAAGTCACAAGAATTGCTTAACATGAAAAAACAGCAAACCAAAAAAAAAGAAAGATGATCTGTATGTAATTAAAACATAAAATAAACATTTCTCATGCAATATGCCGGCGCTTGCCTGTATATTCTTGGATATTGCTTCTTTCCGCCTCCTGCCTCAGCTCTTATTGGAATCATAGAGATCCATTTAATCTATTGTAGAGCCTGTGCTAAGACATCACGTTGAACAGTGTGTTTGGCCTTGAAGGCTATGGATGGAGCTGGGAGAGGGGGACGACGTAGCAGAATTTGCACCTTTTTTTTCCATTGATTTTAATGTGATTGTACACAGCACCGAGTAACATTCATAAACAACCCCAATGTTCACTATACATACATTCTCTGTGATACAGTCACAAATAATATAGTCATAGTCATTATTAATGTATATTTAAGCTAAAAGCTAAATGAAAATAACACATTTCATTCCTTGCTTGTAGTTATTATTACGAGCCAGGAACTATAATAGTTCCACGCTGTTATTAATTTACTGCCATCTAGTGTTTAACCAAATGTATGAACACTTAAGACAGGACAGGTGGTGGTGGACAATCTGTACAAGAATTCACATAGCTTTTACTTTGTCGGTAATATAATATTAATTTGTGATATGTAAAATTATGTCAAACCATTTTTATGTGAAATGTCACAATTGTGAATTATATTATTTCAAGGATAGCACAATGTATTGCTGAGGATGGAGACAATGCAGTACCCTGTTGGGATTTTTGTTGCCCCTGGCAACACAATGAAAAGTAATCATGGAGTTCCGTAAAGTTCTCTAAACGGTGCAGTTTCCCAACCCAGGTAGAAGAGGAAGAGAAATGGGCCGTCATGAATGGGAAACACACAGGCTTTATAGAACAACAAAGTGACTGCAAAACATTTTTGTGGTTCATTGAAAAGTGGTTCATTGGTGAGGTAATGCAGAGAGGGTTTAGAGCAGGGGTTTTCAACCTTTTCTGAACCAGGGACCCCCACCCAGGCTCAAAGTCATCTGGGGGACTCCTATCATAAGTCAATAAGGTTAGCTTTAAAAAAATAATAAGGGTTAGCTTTAAAAAAATAAAAATTAAAAAAAAGTGAAATATCTATATGTAGTCATTGTACATCAAGTCAGGCTAGGGTCCCCTTTACAGTATCTTGAAGGACCCCCATAGGGTCTGTGGGTCCCTGTTGAAAACCCCAGGGGTTAGAGTGATAACAGATTGGGCTACGCCATATTAAAATCAGTTTTCTTAATGAAGCTGTTTTTAGGAATGACCATTTGGAATTACCATTTTTGACTTTGTGTGATTTTATGTTTATACTGTATGTTTATGGCTGTAAGTGTCTCTGTCAGTCTGAGAGAATTAGTTACATGTTTGAAAAACACATTCTCCAGAGTATGTGATACAACTTGCAGCCTCGGTCTTCAAGGACTGCATCTGGTGAAGCTTCTGGAACAGCTCGTTAAATTATAACGTCAACCTCTATACCGGCCGTCACGTGTGAGCGTGTGAGAAAGGTGTGAACAGTTCACCCCTTTTATTGAGGAGGGGATTACCCAAGCGCGGGGTGGTCATTTTGGGGTACTTTAGAAAAAGAGCTTTGGAACTGAAATCATAAGTCATGCTTGTGGGATATGCCAGGCGGCGGCTCCTGCTTGTCTTCTGGGGCAGACAGGAAGGAAGTGAAAAGCCAGGTTACAGGAAATTGCTACATGTGCAAGAGACATTTTACAGGAACAGCAGTTTCACAGAAGGTTTTTTTTTTTTTTGCGGGTGGGGGTGTTGCTGGGAATTTGGTTATCTGCACGGTTGGGATCTGCATTTAGATGAGATGTAAAGTTCCTCTGAAATGTCATCGCACGCCTACTCAGTCACTCTCAACCTGAGGTGCATTCAAATTCAGCAAACAGAGCCGAACTTGCTTGGCACACATGCTTTCTTTGAACGGTTAAATTTGAACGGCTTTTTAAGAACGTTTAAGAATTGTTTGCATTACCGGTATCTTCAACTGAAATCTCCATGGGAACACATTTCCCTCGGTCCAGCGTCCATTTTTGTTCGCCGCAAACAACCTTTTCAGACCGTTCGAACGTTTGCAGCGAACACAAAGCTAACGGAAAAAAGTTTGAAATAGTTTGCAAACGTTCACCTTGTTCGCCGTATTTGAACGCACCTCTGGTCTCTTGATCTACCCTCATCAGAGGTAGCTCGGGAGATAGACAAACGGCACCTGTCTGATATATTAAAGCTACTCCTAAAATCAAAATGGCAGTGGTGAAACAAAACGCACGTGGGACTCAAAATGATGTTTTCCTTAGATTTGCTGTGAGAAAAAAAAGATAAAAAGTTAGCCTGCACTGAAAAACTAAAGTTGTTTGAGACCAATCTTTGGTTTGGATTTTGAAGGCAGTGCAGGCTGGTTCTGGCATTTTGTTTCTTGTTTTGGCATACAAGTTCAGGAACATGCGAGGGCAGGCTCACTCAGAGCCCTGGGGTAACATCCAAAGCGTCTGTCCCTTCTTCCACACCGTCTACACAGCTCCCAGTCCAGGCCTTAGCCGGCTGACAGCCTAATGACACTTATTCAAATTTTAAGTTATATTTCAGAATTAATTGTGTCTGACACCCCTGGCCACCCACTGTGAATCCTTACATTACATTAAAAAAAAATTTTAAACTTTTTTTTTCTGTTTGGACCCCTCACTTCTGTCTGAGAAGGTGTTGGTGTCCTTAGGGCACCGGTAATCCCACATCTGGACTACTGCAATTCCCTGATCTCCCTACCTGGGCCACCAAACCCCTGCAGCTAAATCCAGAATGCAGTGGCCAGGCTTGTCTACAACCTTGCTGAGTGTACTCACATCACACCTCACCTGATCTCACTTTAGTGGCTCCCTGTTACAGCTCACATTCGTTTTTAAAACCTTTGGGGTGAGCCTACACTTACTGATTATAAATATGCCTTCTGTGCCTTTTCGGTGACATCACACTTTTGTAATCCTGAGAGTAACACTCATATTCTCAATTTCTGTACGTCACTCTGTGTAAGAGATCCACCATGCCTCCAGTCAATCAGGTCAAGTCAAGTCAAGTCAACCCCCACCCCCGAAACCAATATGTGCTATGTAGCAGCAGTCCAGCTGAGCCAGAGTAGGCCTACACCACCGCACACGTGACCACACCCACGCAACCGACACACTTCAGAGTAAAGGAGCGCGTAAAGGGTTTTTTCGCGGCGCAGGTGCACTCAATAGTCACTCCTCCCTGCGCAGGCCTTTCCCTCAGATCCTGCAGCCCACGCAGTTTCACCCCGGGGCTGACGCACGTCATGTGACCTGCAGAATAAAGGAAGAGATGATTTTTTGGGTTTATAAAATGCAACATTAAGGTGTAGCCTGAAGATGTGGGTTTTCAGTCTGTTGTAGAAAACAGGCCAACACCTCTGTCTTCCTGAGAGCACATGGGCCCAGGTTTGTTTTAACCACGGGGGTTGAGGGGGGAGAAGAGGCCACAAGTTAGAAACCCACAACAGTTACGCAAACACGCCCGCCCCACAGGACGGCACGCCCGTTTCCAGACATCCCCCGTGTTCGGAAGGCAACATTGAGAGGAAAACGTAAATTTAAATGGATTTTTATAGTCTCGACGATCCCACAACTGGACAAAAAATCACTAGACTCATTTAAAAATAATTGAATTTCATTCTAGGAAAATGTATTGTTGACTGCCTCCAATGCCAACCAGGGGGAAGGCAGCCAAATTGTCACAAAAGCATTTAAGAAGGCCTCTTGTATAGAAAATTAAAGGACAGAGCTGGGTGCCACTTTAATTCCAGGGAACATAATTATTTTTTTCATAATAACACCAACTGTAATCATTGTGCCATGTGTTTGGCACCATTTTAATGAATGCCATTTTTATTTATTTTTTAAATTGCAAACAACTTAAAAGCTTTTTGTAGTATGCTATAGTTCAAATCTGATCAAGGACTGCAAAAATGTGAAAAATGCCACTGAATCTCTGAGCAATATACTGGAGCATGTTAAAAGTAAATATACAAAATGTATGTGTTTTAAAATCTATTTGCAGCTTTTCCAGTAGCTTATATTTTTTAAACAGTATTGTTCATTTAAAGGATAAGTTCGCTATTTTGGACCTTAGACCCTATTTGCGGTCTGTCTTCCATGAACCTGACACATTGAGTCGCTGATCGGTCCAGTATTGAGCTAGCTACAGATTTCCTGTAGGCTCTCACTGGGCTACAATAGAAGTCAACGGGGCAATTAGAAATGTTATGGAAAAACAACGATAAATGTGCTTTCATGTACAATAAATGAGACGGGAAGCTCAGGGTGTATTGT
The DNA here is from genome assembly GCA_029718625.1 of Synaphobranchus kaupii. Classification (NCBI taxonomy): domain Eukaryota; kingdom Metazoa; phylum Chordata; class Actinopteri; order Anguilliformes; family Synaphobranchidae; genus Synaphobranchus; species Synaphobranchus kaupii. The sequence continues at coordinate 59,183,450 of CM056384.1, read as the reverse complement.
TACCGGTCTCAGTATGCTCTCCTGTGAAATGTATCTCAATCCGAACATTTTTACGTGCTTGGCATGGCTTAGAAGTAAGCATTTCTCTGTTGCTTGTTTTCGCTGCTCCCGCGGAGTACTATGTGTCGGGGGTGGGGGAGCGGGAAGGTGTGCCGGCCGTTTACGAAACTATCTATGTGAGCAGTCTGCGTTTGTTTACCTGCAGCAACTTAGGCTACAATTTCCACAAAAAAACTTGGATGATGGATGACTATAATGATTACGAAGACGAAGAATTCGATTTTGACTTTGACGTTACTGGCTACATATTTGAGCCAGAATACACGGACACGGAACTACAAGAGATGGATGATAAGAGAGCAAGAGAAGAGAGAGAGGCTGAAGTTGCGCAGGTAATGTAAATTATTACAAATGATGATTACAAACACTGCGTTACAAATAGTTCTGCTGTAGGCTACTAGCTTGTAAACTCCAACGGGAGGTCAGGATTTGTGATCAACTGCTTTTCAAGCGGCCTCTCTACAACGTAGCTAGACTGCGGAAGTTTACAGTGCGAGGTAGTGCGGTCGGATAAATAGTTCTGTTTCAACATTCGGTTTGCGTTTGCGATAGCCTACATTTCACAGGAGAGCATATTGAGACCGTAAGAATACACACTGAGCTATAAAAGCACATTTATCGTTGTTTTTCCATAACATTTCTAATTGCCCCGTTGACTTCTATTGTAGACCAGTGAGAGCCTACAGGAAATCTGTAGCTAGCTCAATACTGGACCCGATCGGCGAAAATATGGACTCAATGTGTCAGGTTCATGGAAGACAGACCGCAAATAGGGTCCAAGGTCCAAAATAGCGAACTTATCCTTTAAGGAGCAGTCATTTTAAGACCCAAAATGTTGCATTTCCTACTCAAGCAAAAAATGCATTGCCTTCAAGACACAGGTATCTGACAAAATAAAAGTTATTCTCTCTCAAATTATTGAATCAAATCCAAAGCATGTGTTCGCAGTCATTTTATCATGGCCACAAAAGTGCGAACTAAAGCTAACAAAAGGCGTATTGATCGGTGTCACTGGTCATTTATTTCCGGCCACAAGTTTTCATTCACGTCACAAAGAATATTTCCTCTGGCCAGACAGTGTGGAAAAAGCCACCTTGTGTGCTGGACCCGTGCCTGGCAGGGCTCTGAACTAATATAATCACAGGCAGCTACAGTTCCCATGGCTCCAGGAACAATGATTGTAAAAATCCCCGTGGCAGGTGATGAGATATCACTCAATGATATTTAGGTAAGCAGAATATGCTCAGATGAACACCAGCGGCATGCACGGCTTTGCCTGAGACCACTTTGCCTCAGGTATTTTTTTAAATTGTGATTTTATGTAATCTGTATGTGCCTGACTGAACTGTGCCCTGTTTGTATTCTGAAATGGTTTTTAAGCGATAAGCACCCTGTGAGGCAGCGTGCGCCGTGAAAGAAAGCTCATATTCCAGAAGAGTTGCTCTGATAATGTCCACCCCTTCGATATGGTACTTTAGAAAACTGCTGTAATCTGCAACTACCCTAAAGGAAATGAAGGTGTACTGTAATCAGCCCACTCTTTCATTCCATTATAGTTTTATGCTATAAACCGTGCAATGTCGTCGTCAATAAAATTACATTACATTAATTTAGCAGACGCTCTAATTCAGAATGACAAACACAGTGCAGGAGAAGCACAAGTGCATTCTGGTTAATATGAGCAATAGAGGCAGAGCTGGCTAAAATTCCCAGACCAGTGAGTAAGCTATAGATGCAACATCACTAAAGCACTAGTCGCTACAAGATACCAATGCTAACCAATAACCAAAGTGTGAATTCTGAATACTTACAGATTACTTAGGCTACATAACAAGCCCTAAGACGAGAAACTTGAAATCATAAAATATAACGTTAAACCATAAAAAAGCACAGTCTGAATTGTGTACAATAGGTGAGAGTGGTATGGGAAGGTGGGTCTTCAGTCTGTGCGGGAAGATGGCCAGCGATTCAGCTGTGCTACGACCACATGCTGAGGCACACCAACCTAAGTAGATCTCCAGATTCGCGCTTTGCAGAAGGCAGCCCAAAACGCCAGACGGCTGCGCGTCTTTTTCCACCTTGGAAGGATTTTTCGTTCAACTTTTCTCTTCAGCGAGGGTTATAGTCGCCACTTCTATTTCCTCCGTTCTCTTTAGGGAAGAACGGGGCAGATGTAAGGGGCGAGGAGAGGTATTTTAAACGCAGCAGTCTCCCCTGTGGTTTCGTGGGATTGTAACATGTGGGAAATTATTCTTGGCACTCTCTTCAAAAAGTCCAGAAATTCGTAATGTCGTTTTTGCAGGCTGGCGCTGCGCGCCTCAAAGTGCCATTGCTGTGGCCAATGAAACCACCACAGCCATTGATCTTTTCTGCCGTTTGCTCTCACTGAAAGAAAAGTAACAAGCTGCTGAACTCGCGTCTTTATTGCGCTTGGCTTCCGCCATTTTAATAAGTGGTTTGGCTCGCTGAGCCGGTGACGCATGGGGCTCAAAAATACTGCTCGTTGGCGTCTCTGGATCTTTGTGACTTTAGATTTTAGTTTACTTCCCATAAAAGCTCTGGATCTGGATCTGTTCTAAAAAGAAAAAATTGATACACTATATAAACATTGCACAATCTATTTAGCTCACAATGCACCCTGTGGCTTCATAAAAATGGGCTTAATCAGAGTGGGCAAACTTAAAGAAAGAAAAGCCAGCAACCACAATTAGCAATAAAATGTTTATTTTTTGATGTGAACTTTATATACACTCATTTTACCTTCTTACATATAATATAAAAGTTACATTGGCTGATATTTGAATCTGTTTTTGATGTCAGTGCACCTTTTTATAATTAATAACTAGATTAATCTATGACATTTTTAAAGTATGGCATGATGATATTTTGTTTACTCACTGAAGGCACTTACAAAAAAGTGTCCATTTTATACTGCAGAACTCAGTAGGCCAAGAGTAATATGATAAAAGTAAGCATTGTATTATATAAACAGCTTCTCGTTATATAATTCAACATTCACCTTCAGAGATAAACAAATGACACGTTTATCAAAGTGTGTCTTGAGATTTGATCGAGCCTTAATGTAAACCTGGTCTTGGTCCCTGTGATTAGTAAAAGCCAATGTGCTTGATGTCATTGTGGTTAAAGCATTCTCACATTTGATAGCAAATGTAAAATATATGATGAAGCTTTTGTACCAGTCAAGGTTAGGCTTGTGTTGTGCTGTATAGAAACATGCTAAACCCTATGTTTTAAATGGTTCAAAAAATAATGCTGAAGTTCAGTGGTTGTCATGGTCCTGCTTTGTGTCGGTTTGATTTCATTCATCAGGGTAGGATGGCGAGATCAACACAAGGGGGCGCCAGAGCTCCATTTGTACAGGCCAGGTTTTTGATAACAAGCCAAGTAAAAAGCTTTTAAATGGATTACTTGAAGAAACGCATCAATTTCAGAGAACTGGCTGAACTGGATTATGCAACCAGGCCGCTGAACCTCATCTTTGAGCAAATCTGTAACAGTTTGAAGCAAATGTACAGACAATTAACACGTGGGATGTTATTGTCAATAGGTTTGAGAAATGTTTCTCTTTCAAGAGGTATTAAAACATCTTTACGAAGCCCATATTTCAGAATGGTGATAGATGCTGGAGTTGATGTTAACTGATTTTAATTCTTACCAAAAAAAGCTGAATAAGAAAATAGTTAATTGAAGTTTAGAGAACAAGTTAGTTCAGCAATCAGAGCAGACATGCAGTTATATATTAACTACTAAACAGTGCTCACCGATATCCATTTGGAACAGATGATGCAGAGAGACACATGATTGCATTGCAGGTGTAACCCAACGCCTGAATGTGCATAAAGAATCGAAAAGCACCCTGCAAACGTACAGAAACTTGAGAATTTTGAACGACGCACTGCCTTGGATTTAAATTGCCAGCACTTGTCCCCTTGTCCACCCACCCACCCACCCAACCCGTCAGGGTCTTCACTGTCAGTTAAATGACATCGCATCGGCCTCTTCCTTTTCATCCTTCTGTCTTTCTGCAGAAAACCCCCCCCCCCCCACAATAGCTGACATCATCACTCTGTTTCACTGCAAATTGATGTTGACTTCTAGGCCAGGCGATGGCAATTATTGTCAGTGCTGGCCGGTGTAGTTTTACACGTGCATAATTATTTCACATAAACAGTGGAAATCCAAGCCTGTTGGTGGAAAAAGATGAAAAATGCGAGGAAACAAACAAAGAGCAGGCAGGATCGTGCTTTGAGATTAAATTGAACAGTTACTGTTTTACAGTTTTCACTGTAGAAAGCATCTCAAAAGTACAATTATATATTGTTATATATTTTATGATAAAACATGTCTATATGGGAAAAACTGTGAGTGTCTGCTCCACTCTTAGCCTTGATGCTATATTGCTAATGAATGTTGTGTCTGCAATGTTTATAACAGCAGAAAAAGGGACGCAACAGTAAATATTAGAAAAACAGCCAAAGTTCAGAAGAATAGGCAGTGACATGAAATGCTTCAAATTGATCCTAACAGCAACACAACCTGACCAATGGAAGAATTAAGGTGATGAATCTAAAAAAATAATTGCCATGGTTATTAAGTTAAATCCATGTGTGTGCTTGGTCCTTCTATTTCTTCTTTTTTTGCATGTGTGTTTACAGATTACAGATTCTGGAAATGCAAACAGTGTCAGTCAGTCGGAGGGAAAATTGTGAGATTGCTTTCCTCTAAGAAAACACTCAAACCAAAACCCTTGGTATTGTTGTGAAAGTTAATCTAAAAGCAAGAGAACTGTATCTATTTCAGCATCGCGAATGCATGACCCTCCATGTAGAGCACCGGTACGTGTGAGGTATCGGCGTGTGAGAGGTATCAGTACGTCTCCGAAGTAGGAAATCGTACCCGCTGTCAGAAAGGGCCGGGAGGCTGTGGGCTCGTGTCTGGCTCGCTGTCTGTGTCGAGACGGTCTGAGTCCTGCCGATGCGCCAGTCGTTTCTAGTCCTCCGGGGCATCTGGTGTCAGCTACAGCCGAGTTGCATCTTAATACGGGGCCTGGTGGCCCACCGGTGGCCTGTTTGTATTAATTGCTTGCGCCTTGCTCGCGGTTCGCTGCTGATTACCCTCATTAATTTATGATTCCCTGGGAGCGACCTTTCGCATACCCCCCCACCCTCTATGACATCACTTCTTGGGCATTCCGATCGCCGTTAAGGTTGGCGGCTTTGCTCCCCGTCTTGCCAGGATTACATATACAATGTGGCACTGTGGCGTGGAACAGGACATAGGCTATTTGACCTGTGACCCGGGAGGGGGTGGGGTTTACAAATCCAGACAGAACTTTTTGTGGTAAATCCTTAATTTAAATGACCCGAATGTTTGAAGAACTATAGGCCCTTCAGGTACGTCAGATCAAACTAAGAATGAAAGAAAATGTAAAAGTGTAAAGATACCCAGTTGAGGGCGCCAGAAATGTAATTTAATAACCAGTTAGTCATTTAATGATAAAAAAATACAAAGGACATTAACCATGGCTTTTGTAACAACTACATATCCCAACCAAATCGGCCCAGAAGAATAAATACCCAAATGTCTGCATGTAAACATGGCACTCAACTCAACTATATCTAAAGATATTTGCAATTATCAATTGATATGTTAGAAGATTTAAAAAAATAAACTCCCCACTTGAAATGTGCTTTTTATTCACTAATCTTTTTTAAAAATTGTGTACCTTTATGGAAAAGGATTTACTGCAGTATATTGTAAATATATCAAAATTATCATCATAATATATTTAAAATATACTGCAGTATATTACATTTCCATAAGGGTACGTATTGTATGTTCTTTTTGCCTAGTTGTATACATTCTTGCTCATATGTGTTTGAATCTGCTTTTATTTTTATGAAATAATTCTGAGAACTCTTCAGAACCACTTTGGATTTATAATAATAATATTATTAAAGTATTTGATGATGACGGTGATGGCAATGGCGACGACATCGAGAAAGAAGTCTCCATTTATAAATACAGCCAATGGGAGGTTTATACTTTCATACTTACAATTCTGTTGTCCAACAGGCAAAATAAATAATTTGCTAAAAGAGTTTTTTTTTTTTTGAAGATTGCTTTACTTTATAACATATAAAAGAAATGCATGAAGAAAAATACATTCCAGTCTGTGCTGACTAAAGGAATATCACATTACTTATCCAATGGCATATTTTAAAGTGTATGCTGGAAAGCGATCAGGCAGTTTAAAAGGGAAATCTTTTCCCCTGTCCATAGTCATTTAGACATTTCAGACATGCTGATTTCTGTCTCTCAGAGTGGTTTGAAGGAATGATTCCTTTTCCAGTAGTACTTCTGCTGGCCTCTTGGGGGTGACACGTTTGGGGTCAGTCCATTTGGCTCGTCATGGCTGGGGGACAAGGCATTTTCAACCAGGCTTTCCCAGCGTAATCCCAGACCAAGGAGAATCATCACTTCAGTAATGCAGAGAAACATGAAAGACTGACATTATTAATAGCTAATACATACAGATTGTATTATTTCATCATTTTCTCATTGCAATCACTTATTGTACCAATATGCACTCCATCTTTTTGTACACAGAATAAGTTTTGGGAACCTGAGGCAAGAAGCCACGATAGCAATGAATTAACTAATCGATGCCATCATAGCGGTTGTCTCCTTACAATTATACATCTTTTATAAAGAAATAAATTATGAATTGGAAAAGACCCACCTCTCCCAGCCACTGCATGACTGCAGGTACTCCCAGGTCTCCATTCATCCTCACATACAGCCTTTATCATCTGCGATGATTCTGAATTCATCCTCATCTGGAGCAGGGTTTCCACACTCGCCCCTATAGGCCCCCTGTTGTGTACGCTGGTTTTTTTTGCGCAGCCAATCCCATGACCCATGAAAGTTGTTGAAAACACGTGCTTAAGTTCATCCAAAATTTGTTCCTTCACCTTAGTAACACAATGCAAGTTAGCCCATTGCCTTTTTGCTTTGGTTCTGCTTTCAACTTTTCATTTTTTACAAATGGTTTAGTTCCAGTAATGGGAGGTAATCTCTTTCTAAAGGAATCGATTTCCTAATTGCACATTAAATGAAAGCAGTTTACCTTAATGTTTAATACTTAATAGTCCTAGGATGCATATATATCATGGCATACATAGCCTTTTCTGACATAATATGGTCTCCAAGGGCAACTAAAACCAAAATAGACATTAAAAGTAACCAAGGACAATTAACGGGTCATTACTATTCAGGGTCTGTAATTGTGGCTAGAATGAAAAACCGGCATACACAGGGGGGCCCCGGCACCAAGTCCGAGCACCCCTTTATTGCTTGTGATGACTGTGGAAACCAGAGCACCTTGACTGCTCTCTAACACACTGGGGCTATGGCACCGAAGGATCCATGGTTACCATTCACAAAATATCCATGTCAGATTGTTTGCTTCCCCTTCGTTTACTAGGTAAAGGTGCACATGGACATTGGCTGTTTTGACCATGCTGGTCTTTAAGCCCTAGACCCTGAGCCGACCAGAGGAGAATGGGTTCCCCCAGGCCCGGCGTTGGGGGCGGGCCAGACCGGGCTGTGCCCGCCCAATTGACCTCATAGCCCGCTTGCGACGGTCCCGCTCTCAAATATGTTTTAATGAAATCTTACAGCAGGAGTGATTTTTTTAATGCTATAAATATGTTATTTAAATTCTAAATTATTTCTACTAATTGTTATGCCTACTAACAATTAAAACTAAATTGGCTATTTGTGATTGATGTAATTTTAGACCTGTCACGATTCAGCGTCGCGTCACTTGGTTTTGAATTAAGTTGGTGGGTGGAGTTAGCCAACTGTAGGAACAAGACCGCCATTTCTGAAGTCAGCAATCTCGATAGTTATCTGGCCCTGTGATTCCAACAAAATGGACATCAGAAATTGGTTTTCCAAAAAAAATAAGCCTACCTCAACTAGCACGCCATCGTCCCCGCTCTCCGCGCCACCAGCCTGTGAGTCCTCCTCCTCCCTTGACTCTTCAACATCGCCGGCACCACCAGCAGCCTCGGCCTCCTTCAGCTCAGCCTTAACAACTGCTGTCGCTCCTGCTGCTAACCGTATTGGACCAGAGCAGGCACCCCTGCAGCGAGCAATAGTCCTGGATGACCTCGGTGATAATATGCCCAACCAGGTAAAACTGGACACGTTTCCAGCTCGAATGATTTCAGGGAAGAAACGTACTTTTGCAAAAACATGGTACCACAACAGGCCCTGGCTGGAATATTCAGTAAAAGCTGACGCAGCCTTTTGTTTTCCCTGCCGAAAATTTGGTAGCGCTACTTCATCAGATTCAGCATTTGCTGTCAAAGGGTTTTGTGACTGGAAGCACGCGTTAGAAACAAATAAAGGATTGCACAGACATGCTACCTCAAAAGAACATATCTTATGTGAGACGCTATGGAGAGAGAGACAGATGCGTGAAGCAACCAGTCAGGAAATAAGTACACTCGTGCACACAGATCAGCTGGCTCGGAACCGTTATTACGTGGGATCTATTGTTGATATGATAGCATTTTTGGCTGTTAATCAACTCCCTCTCAGAGGTGACCATGATTCATTCGAAAGCATGACAGAGCCAGGAAGTGGGCTGTTCCTATCACTGTTTGAATATACCCTGCAAAAAGACCCAGAGTTGAACAAAATAATACAAACCATTCCCCACAAGGCAACCTACACGTCTCACGACATCCAAAACGAACTAATAGCATTAATGAGCACCTTAGTGACAGAGCATATTGTTGGGGAAATAGGGGATTCGTTTTATTCTATTAAAGTGGATGGAACGAGGGACCCTACAGGCCGGGAGAATATTTCAATCGTAATTCGGTTTGTTGATGGAAATTGTGAAATAAAAGAGCGCCTTTTGACAATAGCCACGGCAGATGCAGGGGATGCAAACACTCTCACACAAACAGTTATTTCCGAACTGACCAAGTCTGGACTGAGCACAGAGAAAATACTCAGCCAAGTGTATGACGGAGCCTCACTGATGTCGGGGAAGCACGGAGGTGTACAGAAACTTCTTCAGGATGAATTGGGTAGGGAAATCCCTTACGTGCATTGTTTTAATCATCAACTCCACCTAGTGGTAGTGCATACAATGGCTACAGAGGAGCCCATCGCCGATTTCTTCAGCATTTGTAACCTTCTGTATAAATTCATAAGAAAGCCCACGGTCGCTGTTCATTATAAAGGGGAAACACTAAAACGTCTGCTCGACCAACGCTGGACTGGTCACTTGGCCACTGTGCAGGTTGTACTCAAATCACATCAGGACATATCCCAACTGTTGAATCAGGTTGAACAAACGCGGTCATTTCCAGCAGATGTGAGGGTGGAAGCCGTGGGATTGCAGCGTGCCATTTCAAAGCCTAGTTTCAAGTTTATTGCGCTTCTGACGAACAGGATTTTGTTGCTTCTTGAACCACCGAACAGACTGCTGCAGTCCACGGACATGGATCTCCTAACAGCTGTAAAACTGGTGAAATCTGCCACAAAGTGTGTTGAGCGTCTCCGCACCGACACCGACTTCAGTGAGCTATGGGATCAGTGTAGGCCTATCGATGCAACCGGGTTGGGAGACAGCCCACAAAGCAAGAAGAGACGCACAACAACCAACACACATCTACGAGATTACGTCGTTGAACAATCAACGGGAGCGCGAAACAACGATCAGGAAGAGGAGACACACACAGTGGAGCAACGGAGACTGTTTTATGGTTGTATTGATGCGGTGTGTGGAGAAATGTCCCGACGCTTTGGAGAGCGTAACAGCTCGCTTTTGGAATCACTTGATTCACTCGATCCAGAGAGTGACACGTTTTTGGACACTGACAAAGTGAAACCCCTCTTGGAGTTGACGAGCACCAACCTTGTAGATGCTGAATATGCTGTTGCCCGACAGTTTCTCCGCACACACATGGAAGGGTCTTCCCCGCCCTCAGAGGATGGGAAATGGACTCTGAAAACACTTCTCACCACCTGCCACAAGACCCTGGTGGCAATGCCAAGTGTCCTGATAGCAATTAAGTGTGCTTTAACGTTTGGGGCCTCCACTGCCACCTGTGAGAACTCTTTTTCAGCATTAAAAAACGTCTTCAGCGATCACAGAAGGAGCATGCTTCACCCACGCAAAGCCTACCTGATTCAACTAAGTTTTGAAAAGGATCTGACCAAGAAATGCAGGGGGGAGTGGAAAGACTATTTGCTGAGGAGATTCAATTCCGCAGGGAAACGCCGTCTCCAGCTTTATTAGGCTCAACAAGGAGTGAGTAGACTATTTTCATGTTTATCGTGTCTGCTGCAGCAGGGTATGTTTATTTGTGTGTATTTCTGTGCCAGTGGTGTGGCAACTCGCACACAATGCTGTTGTTCATTGTGTTTAATTGTGTGTATTTAAGAATATTAATAATACATTATATTTAAAGTGCTGTGCACCTGTGGTGCAGCAATGCGTACGCAGTAGTGCTGTTCGTGTTGACGTGTTGCTTGTGTTGATGCATCCACCATGGTGATTTTGTCGGCCCCCTCATGAAACTCAAATGCCCCTCCTATTGATTTGCTCTGGCGCCGGGCCTGGGTTCCCCCCTTGAGTCTGGTTCCTCCCAAGGTTTCTTCCTAGTTACACCAGGGAGTTTTTCCTTGCCACTGTTGCCTTTGGCTTGCTCTTGTGGGGGGTTTAGGCTGGGTTTTGCTGTGCATTGTGACAACTAGTTGTGAAATGCGCTATATAAATAAATATTGATTTGATTTGACATCTCACTTAATACTTCCCACAACACAAAATCAAAAATTACACTATCACTGCACGTGTGCCAGCGTCACTTTATAGCATTAAAAACCCACTTATATATTAACTGGGGAGTTATTTCTTACCACTATCCAGTGATTATGCTCTTGTGTCTCTCCTGGGTCTTTTGCCATAATGAGTTGAACAGCGTCACTGCAGGGTGCAGACAGTTGCTGGTTGCTGTTTGGATTGGACAATATATGTGATGTGACGTCGTCATACTTTTCTCCTCTAATGTGCTAGCCCGATAAATACTAAAGGTATATAAATACTAAAGGTATATAAATACTAAAGGTATATAAATACTAGCGTAAAGGTAATCGCGTGACGGACACACTTTCCAGGTGGTTTTCGTGCCCGAAAATCTTCTGTTTACTTTGGTGTGAAAATGCACATTTGTATGGTTCATGCTTTAGAGGAATGAGGAGCACTCACATGGCTTGCACAAGGCAGCCAATAATCACCAAAAGGGCCGAAGTTCTCATTGTTACCAGAGTACGTTTATGGCTCACTTTGCTCTGAAATTAAATTAATATTTAAGTTTTTTTCATTTTTTATGCTTTTAACTGATTTTTGATTGTCTTTGGAGTAGTAACTAACAGCATTTATTTTGTTGAATTCATTGAGTGAGGGGCCTCATTTGTAGAACTTTGCGGTGGTTGTACACTGAAAGGTTACATAAGCATAAAAGAAGAAACGTGCGTACGGTCAAAAATATCCTGATTTACGCAATTTTCTATAGAAAAACTTGAAACTTTGCATATGTGCACAATCCTAGTATCCCACCTTGTGAACTCCCACAATTAATCATAAATGGTTAATGGAATGTGAATATTGATATGCATATAAATCAGCTTGTCATTCCAATGAATTGTCAGGGAAAATGGAGGAGTCAGTCTGCAAAACAAAGAAGAGACAATGCCTCCGGCCGCCCCCTCCAAATTGCTTAAGGTTACACTGCCATAGCCAGGAATTAAATTACGACACTTATCAGCCTGTGATGAGACATAGGATAAGATAATACTTTGTCTTATAACATGTAAATTTATCTTTCACCTTAAAGCCGCAGTGTTCACATAGTTACAAACAAGAAAGAGATACATCCATGAAAAACATACAGATAGTACATCCACCTAAATAAAACTCCCCACCTTCAAATTGAAATCACAGTGTTGGACTTGTGATTTCACTGCTTGAACCCTATCTGTCTGGACTCTATTACCGCCTCCCTGATAGCATAAGCTGGAAAACTCTGAATGTAACACAGAAAGACAGGCCTGGATGATCCTCTGACAAGGGATATGAGTAACTGTGCGCATGTGTAGACATCAAGTTTGCTTTTATAAATCCCAAATTTGCGGGGAAAGTGACGTACGCACCGAGTCCCCTGGTCCTGCATTGTTTGCGTACGTGCATTTCTTCATCGGTAAAATGTTGAAACGCGCTGTGACTTTGTGACCGCGCTGACGGTCCAGCGGGTCGCTGGGGCTGTGTCATTCAGCAGCACTGCTCTCCAGTCGGAGAGGGCGGGATTTGAACCCGTAAACCCCCCTGGTTGCCCACACAGCGCTCCCTCTCGTCTGAACTGTGGACCCAGTCAAGCCCGGCACTCAGGTTGAGCACGATATTTACCACGTCAGTGAGTAGCATTCCCAGAGGTTACTGCAGTGTTTTGGCCGGTATTCAGAACTGAATTGTGGGTCACAGTGGAGACTACTGGCTGGCCACATTTTCCTCAGAAAATGTGTGCTCTTCCAGAACAGCTTCAAGATGTTACAATTCATTTTACCTTAATTTTCCACTTTAGTAAAAACAAAAAAAAAGACCCTACAGAGAGAACCTAAGATAAACACATCCTGGGTGATTTGTACGCTGTGTAATTTTAATGAATTCTTGTTCAGAAGCTGAATTACCATTAGTAAATGAATATTCCTTCTTACATAGCCCTGTAGCACAATGAATTGGGTAGGGCCCTGAGGGTTGAATATTACAGGACCTTGCTATTGTGTGTGAATTTAATACAGAAAATGTATCTCACTTCAGAGCTCCCATAAGTGACTGGGATTGAAGGGCTGATGTTACGATCCTGGTAAAGGTTTGGACCTAAATGCACGACTGAGGCAGAAAATAAAGGAAAGGAGTATTTATTAAAGTTAAAGTGTTGGGGTAGTCCCAACACTGCACAGGAATGACAAAGACACAGTATTACACAGGGACTGTTAGGAAGCCCGGGACGGGCTGCTCCAAGCCGGAGCTGGGCTGGCAGGTCTGGAACGTTTCGTTCCAAGCCGGAACTGGACTGGACTGGAACTGGACCGTGAGGTCCACACTGGAATCAGGGTCTGGAACGGATTTGTTCCAAACCGGAACTGGACTGGAACTGGAACTGGACCGGGAGGTCCACACTGGGAACAGAGTCTGGAACGGATTGTTCCAAACCGGAACTGGACTGGACAGGTAGGTGCACGGCTCACACCTGGACTGGACTGGAACTAGCTGGGGAGCGCCTCACTACGGCAGGGCAGGAACTGGACCGGAATGACTGCACCGGTACAGAACAAAACAAGCAGTAGGGGTTAGTGCAAGGGAAGGCACGGAAATGACCGGGAGGTTCTCACGGAGGAGCAGGGCTTGATAGGTAGGTGGTTGGTGAAGCACGGCAGGGCTGGGTAGTGTGGCGTAGCTGCGGTAGGTCCGGAAGGAGCTGCCTGGTCTCCAGAGCTCCAGGAGCCGGCGCCGAAGAACTAGTTGGCTTCTTCGGTCGGACAGGAACAACTGGAGGGTAGCCAGGTAACAAGCCAACCCGGAGCCTACACGAGCTGGAGGTGGAGGTACCGCAACACACACAACGAAAACAGGGGGAAACGAACACTGCCACTGGAGAATGGGAGCTGGGTTAGATGGAGGAGAAGGGAAACAGGTTAGCTGCATGCACAACAGGAATTGATGAGGAGGTAAACTACCAGACTGTAGTTAGGAGCGGAACCCAAGCTGCAAGGGGATAATATCCCACAACCAAGCGAGTAGTTCGTAGTACACGACCAGGGAAACAACGAGCATTAACACCGCGTGACGATAGTTAAGCGAACAGTAAACAGGGTCTGAAGGGTTAGACATGTAATGCACCGACAAAGCAGGGGAGACAGCAGGTGGGTTAAATAAGGGAGTGAGATGGGAATCAACAAGGCACAGGTGCGGAAAGTAACCGGGAGTGCTTGTTAATTAGACAGGTGAGGAATGCAAGAAACGAGAGGGGAAGGTGATAGGCGGAAACTAAAGTGGGAAACAAAGAGAGCCAAACAGAGGGGAAACGCCCAGCCTAAAGCAGAGGGGAAAACACGGACAAGGGAATCCAACAAGACACGGAGGGACATGACCAAAACCGGGAAAACGGACTGGAAGGGAACGGAACGTTACAGTACCCCCCCCTAAAAAGGACGCCTCCTGGCGTCCAACAGAAACACCACCGGAGGAAGAGGGCAGGAACGTTCAGGAGGTCGGCCACAGTGCGGACTGAACCGTACAGGAGGCCAGACGTGGCGCGGGCGGAGCCGCTCAGGAGGCCGGCTGTGGAGCGGGCGGAACCGCTCAGGAGGCCGGCTGTGGCGCGGGCGGAACCGCTCAGGAGGCCAGCCGCGGCGCGGGCGGAACCGTTCAGGAGGCCAGCCGCGGCGCGGGCGGAACCGCTCAGGAGGCCGGCGGCGTAGCGGGACTGGAAGAGAGGAATGGAGCGGGACTGAATGACTGGAACGGGGCGGGACTGGATGACTGGAACGGGGCGGGACTGGAAGACAGGAACGGGGCGAGACTGGATGACAGGAACGGGGCGGGACTGGATGACAGGAACGGGGCGGGACTGGATGACTGGAACGGGGCGGGACTGGATGACTGGAACGGGGCGGGACTGGATGACTGGAACGGGGCGGGACTGGATGACTGGAACGGGGCGGGACTGGAACGGGGCGGGACTGGATGACTGGAACGGGGAGGGACTGGATGACTGGAACGGGGAGGGACTGGATGACTGGAACGGGGAGGGACTGGGGGACTGGAACGAGGAGGGACTGGGGGACTGGAACGAGGAGGGACTGGGGGACTGGAACGAGGAGGGACTGGGGGACTGGACCGAGGAGGGACTGGGGGACTGGAACGAGGAGGGACTGGGGGACTGGAACGAGGAGGGACTGGGGGACTGGAACGAGGAGGGACTGGGGGACTGGAACGAGGAGGGACTGGGGGACGGGAACGAGGAGGGACTGGGGGACGGGAACGAGGAGGGACTGGGGGACTGGACCGAGGAGGGACTGGGGGACGGGAACGAGGAGGGACTGGGGGACGGGAACGAGGAGGGACTGGGGGACGGGAACGAGGAGGGACTGGGGGACGGGAACGAGGAGGGACTGGGGGACGGGAACGAGGAGGGACTGGGGGACGGGAACGAGGAGGGACTGGGGGACGGGAACGAGGAGGGACTGGGGGACGGGAACGAGGAGGGGCTGGGGGACTGGAACGAGGAGGGACTGGGGGGCTGGAACGTGGCGGGACGGGGGGGCTGGAACGTGGCGGGACGGGGGGGCTGGAAGGGGAACGGACGGGAGGGCTGGAAGGGGAACGGACGGGAGGGCTGGAAGGGGAACGGACGGGAGGGCTGGCAGGGGAACGGACGGGAGGGCTGGAAGGGGAACGGACGGGAGGGCTGGAAGGGGAACGGACAGGAGGGCTGGAAGGGGAACGGACAGGAGGGCTGGAAGGGGAACGGACAGGAGGGCTGGAAGGGGAACGGACAGGAGGGCTGGAAGGGGAACGGACAGGAGGGCTGGAAGGGGAACGGACAGGAGGGCTGGAAGGGGAACGGACAGGAGGGCTGGAAGGGGACTGGACAGGAACAGCGATGAGTACATCGCCCTGAAGGGTGGCGACAGCGACTGCATCGCCCAGGAGGTCGGCGACGACATCATCCCGGAGGCGGGCGGCTGGAACGGGACCGGACAGGAACGGCGATGAACGTATCGCCCTGGAGGCAGGAGGCGTCGACTGCATCGCCCAGGAAGGAGGAGACGGCGACTGCATCGCCCTGGAAGCAGGAGGCGGCGACTGCGTCGCCCTGGAAGCAGGAGGCGGCGACGACATCGCCCTGGAAGCAGGAGGCGGCGACGACTGCATCGCCTTGGGAGCAGGAGGCGGTGACGACTGCATCGCCCTGGAAGCAGGAGGCGGCGACGACTGCATCGCCCTGGGAGCAGGAAGCGGCGCCTGCATTGCTCTGGAAGCAGGAGGCGGCGACGACTGCGTCGCTCTGGAAGCAGGAGGCGACGACGACTGCATCACCCTGGGCGCAGGAGGCGGCGATGACTGCATCGCCTTGGGAGCAGGAGGCGGCGACGACTGCAACGCCCTGGGAGCAGGAGGCGGCGATGACTGCATCGCCCTGGAAGCAGGAGGCGGCGACGACTGCAACGCCCTGGAAGCAGGAGGCGGCGATGACTGCCTCGCTCTGGGAGCAGGAAGCGGCGCCTGCATTGCTCTGGAAGCAGGAGGCGGCGATGACTGCATCGCCCTGGAAGCAGGAGGCGGGGATGACTGCATCGCCCTGGAAGCAGGAGGCGGGGACGACTGCATCGCCCTGGGAGCAGGAGGCGGCGACGACTGCATCGCCCTGGAAGCAGGAGGCGGCGACGACTGCATCGCCCTGGAAGCAGGAGGCGGCGACGACTGCATCGCCCTGGAAGCAGGAGGCGGCGACGACTGCATCGCCTTGGGAGCAGGAGGCGGCGACGACTGCATCGCCCTGGGAGAAGGAGGCGGCGACGACTGCATCGCCCTGGGAGCAGGAAGCGGCGCCTGCATTGCTCTGGGAGCAGGAAGCGGCGACGACTGCA
The DNA here is from genome assembly GCA_029718625.1 of Synaphobranchus kaupii. Classification (NCBI taxonomy): domain Eukaryota; kingdom Metazoa; phylum Chordata; class Actinopteri; order Anguilliformes; family Synaphobranchidae; genus Synaphobranchus; species Synaphobranchus kaupii. The sequence continues at coordinate 59,166,632 of CM056384.1, read as the reverse complement.
TCGCCCTGGAAGCAGGAGGCGGCGACGACTGCATCGCCTTGGGAGCAGGAGGCGGCGACTGCTGCATCGCCCAGGAAACAGGAGGCGGCGACGGCTGCGTCGCCCTGGAAACAGGAGGCGTCGACTGCTGCGTCGCCCAGGAAACAGGAAGCGGCAACTGCTGCGTCGCCCTGGAAACAGGAGGCGGCGACGGCTGCGTCGCCCCGGAAACAGGAGGCGGCGACTGCTGCATCGCCCAGGAAACAGGAGGCGGCGACGACTGCATCGCCCAGGAAACAGGAGGCGGCGACGACTGCATCGCCCTGGAGGCAGGAGGCGGCGACGGCTGCATCGCCCTGGAAACAGGAGGCGGCGACTGCTGCGTCGCCCAGGAAACAGGAAGCGGCAACTGCTGCGTCGCCCTGGAAACAGGAAGCGGCAACTGCTGCGTCGCCCTGGAAGCAGGAGGCGGCGACGGCTGCGTCGCCCTGGAAACAGGAGGCGGCGACTGCTGCATCGCCCAGGAAACAGGAGGCGGCGACTGCTGCGTCGCCCTGGAAACAGGAAGCGGCAACTGCTGCGTCGCCCTGGAAACAGGAGGCGGCGACGGCTGCGTCGCCCTGGAAACAGGAGGCGGCGACTGCTGCATCGCCCAGGAAACAGGAAGCGGCAACTGCTGCGTCGCCCTGGAAGCAGGAGGCGGCGACGACTGCATCGCCTTGGGAGCAGGAGGCGGCGACTGCTGCATCGCCCAGGAAACAGGAGGCGGCGACGGCTGCGTCGCCCTGGAAACAGGAGGCGGCGACTGCTGCATCGCCCAGGAAACAGGAGGCGGCGACTGCTGCGTCGCCCTGGAAACAGGAAGCGGCAACTGCTGCGTCGCCCTGGAAACAGGAGGCGGCGACGGCTGCGTCGCCCTGGAAACAGGAGGCGGCGACTGCTGCATCGCCCAGGAAACAGGAAGCGGCAACTGCTGCGTCGCCCTGGAAGCAGGAGGCGGCGACGGCTGCGTCGCTCTGGAAACAGGAGGCGGCGACGGCTGCGTCGCCCTGGAAGCCGGCGGCGGCGTCGCCCTGGAAGCCGGCGGCGGCGGCTGCGTCGCCCTGGAAGCCGGCGGCGGCGGCTGCGTCGCCCTGGAAGCCGGCGGCGGCGGCTGCGTCGCCCTGGAAGCCGGCGGCGGCGGCTGCGTCGCCCTGGAAGCCGGCGGCGGCGGCTGCGTCGCCCTGGAAGCCGGCGGCGGCGGCTGCGTCGCCCTGGAAGCCGGCGGCGGCGGCTGCGTCGCCCTGGAAGCCGGTCGGGGGGGGACGACGACGGCGTCGCCTAGGAGACTGGCTTGTGTTGACGGTGAATGCCTCGCCCTGAAGGCCGGCGATGATTGCATCGCCCGGGCCTTGGTTCCCACCCCGGCAATGGCTCAGGTGCTCGTCCAGAGCATCCTGGCGGGCAAGTTCGTGCTCGTACTGCCTTACTGCATCGCCGAAGGCGGGGTGGATCAGGGACAAGAAGTCGGCTAGGCCCTTATCTGGTCGGTGCATTCTGTTACGATCCTGGTAAAGGTTTGGAACTAAATGCACGACTGAGGCAGAAAATAAAGGAAAGGAGTATTTATTAAAGTTAAAGTGTTGGGGTAGTCCCAACACTGCACAGGAATGACAAAGACACAGTATTACACAGGGACTGTTAGGAAGCCCGGGACGGGCTGCTCCAAGCCGGAGCTGGGCTGGCAGGTCTGGAACGTTTCGTTCCAAGCCGGAACTGGACTGGACTGGAACTGGACCGTGAGGTCCACACTGGAATCAGGGTCTGGAACGGATTTGTTCCAAACCGGAACTGGACTGGAACTGGAACTGGACCGGGAGGTCCACACTGGGAACAGAGTCTGGAACGGATTGTTCCAAATCGGAACTGGACTGGACAGGTAGGTGCACGGCTCACACCTGGACTGGACTGGAACTAGCTGGGGAGCGCCTCACTACGGCAGGGCAGGAACTGGACCGGAATGACTGCACCGGTACAGAACAAAACAAGCAGTAGGGGTTAGTGCAAGGGAAGGCACGGAAATGACCGGGAGGTTCTCACGGAGGAGCAGGGCTTGATAGGTAGGTGGTTGGTGAAGCACGGCAGGGCTGGGTAGTGTGGCGTAGCTGCGGTAGGTCCGGAAGGAGCTGCCTGGTCTCCAGAGCTCCAGGAGCCGGCGCCGAAGAACTAGTTGGCTTCTTCGGTCGGACAGGAACAACTGGAGGGTAGCCAGGTAACAAGCCAACCCGGAGCCTACACGAGCTGGAGGTGGAGGTACCGCAACACACACAACGAAAACGGGGGGAAACGAACACTGCCACTGGAGAATGGGAGCTGGGTTAGATGGAGGAGAAGGGAAACAGGTTAGCTGCATGCACAACAGGAATTGATGAGGAGGTAAACTACCAGACTGTAGTTAGGAGCGGAACCCAAGCTGCAAGGGGATAATATCCCACAACCAAGCGAGTAGTTCGTAGTACACGACCAGGGAAACAACGAGCATTAACACCGCGTGACGATAGTTAAGCGAACAGTAAACAGGGTCTGAAGGGTTAGACATGTAATGCACCGACAAAGCAGGGGAGACAGCAGGTGGGTTAAATAAGGGAGTGAGATGGGAATCAACAAGGCACAGGTGCGGAAAGTAACCGGGAGTGCTTGTTAATTAGACAGGTGAGGAATGCAAGAAACGAGAGGGGAAGGTGATAGGCGGAAACTAAAGTGGGAAACAAAGAGAGCCAAACAGAGGGGAAACGCCCAGCCTAAAGCAGAGGGGAAAACACGGACAAGGGAATCCAACAAGACACGGAGGGACATGACCAAAACCGGGAAAACGGACTGGAAGGGAACGGAACGTTACAGCTGAGGCTTTTTGAGACAAAATAAATTATTTTAATATTAAGTTGTTATTAAAGTTACCGTTACTTGGGTTTTCAAATTTGACGTACTAAAGCTCAAGGATAAAGTCATAATTAAATGTTCTCAAGGCAATGCTAAGATAGTTGTTATAATAATAAATTATTATTAAAATTATTATTATTAAAATTCCATTGTGTTCTATACCAGAATATGCAGTTTTTGTCAAGCATCTGACAGGAATGTCATAATCGAGTCATGATAATGGCAGTTTATTATTTAGAATTAAAATTTTATGTTTCAATGTGTGCCAAAATAGCAGCCTTCTCTTTTTAATGTGTTAACACAATCGATGTGTTGTCTGATGAGGCAGTTGCATCTATTATTTCCAATGGCTGGTATTATTCATTTGAAGCACAGAACACAGATTACTTTAATACTCAGGACTGAGTTACCGTCCTGCCACAGAAAACATCATATAACCATATTGTGAGGGGGAGTGTAAGGTTCGGAGAACCAAACGCGACCGAAAAAGATTTCTAAAAGCGTATCTAGAGAGATACGCCACAAAACGCGGAAGTAGCCGCACCAGGACTGAGATAACACGGGAGCAAAACTTCCCTAGCACAAGGCAAAACAAAGCAACCTCCAAAAATTGGGGCGATCTCGATAAACAGCGGGAATAACTAACAAAAAAACCTCACACACTAAATAATTAGGCGTGACAAGAGGTGGTGAAACAAAACAAAACTCGATAAAACGAGTGAGGGAAAAGAATAGAAAAGACCTGTTAGCCAGAGCTCTTGTGGAAAAAGAGCTGAACACCGGACTTGTTGCGTTTCCTATTTGTATGAACCAGAAATGCAGCGACCAAAATTCCTATACCTTACCAACTTCATTTGTCAACATAGCAAAGACAATATTGAAGTGTCGGAAATGCAGTCCTGGGCTATTTACAGCTGGCAGGAAACGCAAAACAGGTGTAGGGAATAATTGTCGGGTAAGCTACAAACACCGGAACGGAGGCGGAAAAAATTTGATAGAGCGTTCGCCAAAAGACGACGCCAAAAAAGAAACCAAAACGTAGACCAGCAAAGGCTGAAAATAACCATGAAACATATAACCATAACTGGATAATTAACATGCAATCAATGTACTTTATGAACCGCATTAGCACAATGTTTTTTTTTTTTAAAGTGGCATTATCAGTTTACTCAATACTAATCGATGATCAATAGTCGATACTGGGCACCTTTAAATGACTGAACGTTAGATATTGTTGTAGCAACTGAATATATTCTTATAGTATTTATGAATACTATGACTATTTATATGAAATATACAACTAACTTATTCAAGTTCATTCTCATTTAAAGTGTGATGATTGCAATTTGTTTCAGGAACCTCTTCACTGTAACGCAAACTCTCACTCAATAATAATTAGGTCTTTGTTTCTGAGACATTTTTACTTTGCAAAGAGGGTCTCCGCTTTTCATGTTGTCGTTATCCCCTTTGCCATAAGACCCATTGAAATAGCCTGGGGTGTTTAGTTAACTTAGTGAACTTGTGTAATTACAGAAAAGTGTCTAAAATGGTGGCCATCAATCAATGCTTCCAGTAAGGGGGTTAAGGTTTCTGGGGTGATCCCTCATAACTGTGCGTCAGCGTGAGGAATGCTGCCGGCGAACCTGATCACCTTCCTCCTTGCCAGGAAAAATTCTAAGGTATATTAAAATGAAACAAGAAGAGGTAGAGATTTCTCACAGGTGTTAAAAACATGGAAATGTCGCCAGAGATCAACTCTGCGAATGCTTTTTGGGTTTAAGGTCACCATTCTTGACATTCCCAGCACCCACCCCAAGTTTAACTGCGTATTCTTACTGTATGTAAATGGACACACACACACACACACACACACACACACACACACACACACACACACACACACACACACACACACACACACACACACAGACTTTCCCTCTCCAGGCCCTTAGGATATAGGGATTGGGGAAAAAGGGAGGCGGAAAGTCGCCCGTGATTGGAGGGGCGCGTGGTGGAGTAGAGGGGATTACCGGTGTTCCAGGGGAGATTAATGTGGATTTCGCATCATGGTAAGAGAGAAGCACCGCTAAGGTCTTCCAGCCTGAGCTCCCTAATAAAGACATGGGGGGGGATTAATCCCAGCTCATCGGCTGCAGGAAGGACCAAACGGTCATCAGCCCCCTCTCCTCTCCTTGTGTTGGGGTAGTTGTGTTTAATGCCTCAGCGCAGGACAGGGGGGTTGGGTAATCAGTGCGCTTGCTCATCTGCAGCCAGAGTACGCGTCTGCCGGCGGATCGGCCTCGTCGGACGGGCGAAACACACGGCCGGCGCTCCGAAGGCCGCCTCGCGGCTAATCGCGCCCCCTCCTCACCACGCTGTGTGGGCCTGGTGCGCGCTTTCCTCCCAACCATCAGTGAGGATAAAGAGCTGCAGCTGGGAATGAAGAAACACGTACAAGGAGAACGACTGGCTGTGATTCTGTTTTCAACCTCTGCCTGCGTGGCTGCTAAACAACGCTGCTAAATGTTATGAGAAGAAGATGTATGTATCTTGTAAATGTATCATATAAAGTGTATTATAAAATGTATTTAAAAATACAAATATATAGATATTACATTTCATGTCATCTAGCTGCTGCAAATTCTATTAACATGGACATTGGCTGTTTTGACCATGCTGGTCTTTAAGCCCTAGACCCTGAGCCGACCAGAGGAGGATGGGTTCCCCCCTTGAGTCTGGTTCCTCCCAAGGTTTCTTCCTAGTTACACCAGGGAGTTTTTCCTTGCCACTGTTGCCTTTGGCTTGCTCTTGTGGGGGGTTTTGGCTGGGTTTTTTCTGTGAAGCGCATTGTGACAACTAGTTGAGAAATGCGCTATATAAATAAATACTGATTTGATTTGATATGTGAATTTACCTAAATATGTACATTTTGTACATGCCGGGCTCACAGCATTAATTTCCCACAATATGGAGTCTGTTTAATGATACACAGACTTTAAAGGCCCTTTTAGTCACACCATGAGCCCTTAATCACCACTGTAGAATAGTCAGAACAGGAAGGACATGGTCGGGATAGTCAAATAAATGGTGGATTAATGAATGATTAATTTATGCCTGAGGCTGAAACTAAGAAAAAGGGGATTGTTCACGCCTGAAACATGCAGATATACCAGGTTTTTTTATTTTCCGTTTCTCCGAATCACATCAGTGCCTTTTTTTGTCCTGTAGACATCAGCCAAGCAACACTGAAAATGGCAAGCACAGCCACCAGCAAGAAGCCTATAGCCTATAGTCTTCATTGTCATTTATTGAGGCTTTACTCAGCCACTGAATTTTATAAGTATCGACAGCATTCAGTCCAGCAAAAGAGATTAAATTAACTAAAGGTGCGAGCAGTCAGATATCTACCTTCTGTTGGCCAATGAGGGTGTAAAAATATACAGAGACTGTGGCAAGGGCTTTGGTTCAGGCTGAGTTACTCCGGAGAGCCACGGTAGATGGTAGATAGATGGTCGATGCCCCGTTGGTTGTAGGATTGATTTTTTTCCCCTTGTTCTGTAAACAACTTGCCGCCCTCATTTAAATGAGACGAACAGGTGAATGCATAGGAGAGAACATCCTATTAAATTCGCATAACTTTCAGCTGCGATTCAGTGCTTAAGCACGCAGTGACACTGATCCACAATTCCGGGTTGGAGAGGACGGCAGGTGTTGTCCGATCAATTTACACGCTCCCTACTGTTCCCAGTCTACAGAGCCAAAGTGCAACTTTTGATGTTCTTTTGATTCTGTCATCATGGGCCAGGGTGGTACCAGCATCTCTTGCACTGATTGGACAGAGAGAAATGAGATTTCCCATAATTCTTGATGACCTCCCAGGAAGGATCGTGCCACTCGGACCGAACACAGCTGCCTCAGTTTGGAGCATCAACCTCTGCGGAAATCCAGCACCCGAGGGATTTTCTGAGATTTTATGTGGGGTTCCCCCGATGAGAACTGGACTATGGCGATAATGCTGAGGAAACTAGGCCCTTTCTCTTCTCATCCTATTAATCTTAGTCACTCTGCAAAAGGAACCATTTTACTCGTGACCCCTTCACTTCGCAGTTAATTGGAATCAACTTTGAAAAAGATCTTAGCGTGTGAACATACAGCTCCATGGCAAGGACGAGCCGTTCATCCTATCCAAGGCCTGCATTTTCCCCACTGTTAAGAAACAACAGACAGATTACACATTTAGTTTTGACTAAAATGGTCATGATAGAGTCAATGGGCCTCATTCATAAAACGTGGACAGAAAGAATTTGCACGTAAATTGTTCGTATTAGCAATTTTGCTTGTATTTTGGCATTCATCAAAGTTTTTGTAACTCACATTTGTTCGTACGTATGAACAAAATTTACACCTGCTCAGGACCATGCGTACTGCATCCATAAATTCAAAATGCCGCTAAATGTAGCTTCTGGATGTCAATTAGAATAGACATATGAATTTATTTTTATTTGCAGTTAAATTAACAAGACTAAATGTAGCCTTTGAAGTGCAAACGTAATAATTACGAAAAAGCAAGCACTTTGGATTAAGCTTATTAGTCAGTTGTTGGCTATGAATTTGTTTAATTAGACCCATAACTTAATTAATGCTCTCAGTAGTCTACTATTTTTATGAATTGATTAAATTAAAATGTTATATGATGTGAAATATGCTAATTAAAAGACTAATTTAAGTACGAATGAAATTTGCTATAAAATGACTTACAGGTCTGTATAGTCAGTGTTGCAATGGCTCATCTTGTGCTGTTGGAGGTATTGGCTCCTTAGGAGAGAACGTATCTTTAGGATCGCGCATAGGCTACTTGTTGGCTGAGAGTGATGTAGGCTATATGGCTGGTAAGTCGTTTTCAGGTTTTTATAAAATTTCCAACCTTCCCAATGTTATTTGTGCCGTAATTGTACTGCACAAATGTAGCCTCAAGGCTCCAACCGAAGATACGTTTGCATATTTGAATAGAAAGGGCTATCACATATGTGAAGCCCGTATGTCATGCGAAATGTATTGCCCAATGTCCTGACCCGGTTGCCTGTCGGGACCCACGACAGCTTCATAATGCGGGGCAGTTCAAATTTCTGTTTACTGTGGGTTGACTCATTTTGCAAGCGGGGGAACTCCTGAACATGACCGAATGAGCGTGTTCTGCTATAGTTTTGCACAAATCCAAATGATGTGGGATAGCCCGACATGGTTAAAACAAGTCCACCATGTGTCAGAGTATAGATTCCTAACTACCTCTTTCCATCGTTAGGGGATCGGGGATTTCAAACCACCTCTCGCATGCACAGAACACCAACAACATGATGAACATGATGAAGTTAATTAATTATTTTATTTATTTCCAGGCTGTGAGAAAGATGCAGACAATGCGCTCGTCCGACGCAGAAAGGCTTGAACTTTAACAATTTGTGTGATGGGAGATTCTGCATTTCCTGCATTATCCTGCCAGGTCTTTTTTACTTTACCGTGTAGGCTACTTTTTTCCTTGATTGAACATAATAAAACTTTGATTTCAGTGTCAAAATAATTATTTATTTTGCTTTTTCTGGGCCATTTTGACTTTGTACACACCTTTAAATGGAAGTGTCAACTTCCATATAAGGCAATTCATGGGTGTGGATTTATGCTAATTGCTAAATAAGGTGAATGCGCTTGTCATTTACGATGAATCGGCATGTATGAACATACGCACGTTCCTGCACGATTTGATGAATCCCATGCATTTTTGTACTAAATTGTTTTGTACATAAATGGACGTACAAAAATTTGCACATATTTGAGAATGATTCATGAATGAGGCCCAATAGGTAATAATTCTTGCAAATATCTTGTACTTCTATAGAGATGGCATGGCACTTTATGCTGTACCACAGCACGTTCCAGCTACAAACACTCTTAAAATGGGTTCTTTGTTGCTTTTTCCTTCTTTATTCATCCAGGTGAGTGCCTTTTAGAGAGAAAAAAAAAAAATCTTTCAAAGAAGCCTGAAATGAACATCAATCAACCGCTGTGGACACTTTCAAAAGCCTTTTATCTATCGGTACACCAGCCCATGGACATCGATCAGTCCCAATTTTTCTCTCGGCTCACTCTCCTCTGAGCGGTCTGGGGACTGGCAGGTTCTTCCCTGTCCCAATGGGAGGCCGGCGTGGCTCTCCCCATGCCAAGCCCGCCCTCCACAATGCTCTGCGCACAGTGCCACTAACCAGCGTGTGTCGTCTAGACCGTCGGCCACACAAGGCGAAACAGGCTGTAAACAGCGAGGGATACCATCTGTCCTTGTGTGTTTAACTGTAAATGACAAAAAAAAAATAGGAAACTTACGTGGTATGTACGTGACCAAATCCCTCCAGGGAGAAGATAACCTTTAACACACATTCAAACAGGCATGTAAGGACTCACATCAGTACATACAAATGAATGCTTTAGTGTTTATGCTGAAACCGGTGGCTAAATACATCTTCAACTTTAACACTAAAATTGAAATCACCATGACAACAAAAACATGTTTGCAGCTCCAAATCAGAAGAAACTGGCAGTTTAAGATCATGTGACCCCTGAGGTCGAACACGTCGTCCACGGCGTGAAATCAATGGTTGTATAGGATAGCTAGTATTTCATAACTTCATTCTCCCTTCAGTAGATCTCCATGAACAGGGTTGGGGACCACTGCTTTAGCTGGTTGCAATATGTTACTACACCAGCAACATATTGGAAATAATATTCCTGTCCCCATGACGACATACGCAAGTCATAGTGCTGCAAAACGTAACAAACCAGTCACAATGACTTTCCCATTCAATAGATGCAACATTTAAAACGTAACAAACCAGTCGCAATGACTTTCCCATTCAATAGATGCAACATTTAAAACGTAACAGTTCTGACTGTTCTGTCTAGCTGTTCAATGAGACCCTAATCTTGAGCGTGAAGTCAGCATGAGTTTGAGATTGAACAGTAGCCTATGGCAGAAATGTGTTAAAAAATAAATGAAAAATACATTTCCAAATCGTGCTCCGGTAATGTTGTTAGCCAGGTCTGGCATCAGGTAGATGTACTTATGTTCTTTTCCAAAAGCATTTACTAAATAAATGTAATGTAATTTTCCAATAGAAGGTAAAACAACATTTAAAATATTACTGAATAGTGAGAGCTACGCTGTGCTCAGAACTGCACCATTCCCATGGTATAACCTGAGCCTAGCTTGGATAGTACACTGCCCGGCCAAAAAAAAAGTCGCCATTGCACCCGTCATGCATAGTGCCCACTGTACAAGCCTCTGGAGGCAGTGTTATGATCTGGGGTTGCTTCAGTTGGTCAGGTCTAGGCTCAGCAACATTATGCAGCAATAAAATGAAGTCAGCGAAGTACCTGAATGTACTGAATGACCAGGTTATCCTATCAATGGGCATATTCCAGGACGACAATGCCAAGATTCATCGGGCTCAAATTGTGAAAGAGTGGTTCAGGGAGCATGAGGAATCGTTTTCACACATGAATTAGCCACCAGATTCCTGACCTTAACCCCATTGAAAGTCTTTGGGATGTGCTGGAGAACACTTTACGGAGTGGTTCGACTCTCCCGTCGTCAATACAAGATCTCAGCCAAAAACCTATGCTACTCTAGATGGAAATAAATGTTGTGACGTTGCATAAGGTTGTCGAAACAATGCCACAACAAATGCGCACCGTAATCAAAGCTAAAGGCAGTCCAACGAAATATTAGAGTGTGCGACTTTTTTTTTGGCCGGGCAGTGTATCTGAGCCTAGCTTGAATATTGGTTATAACCCTACCGCTTAATTGTTAAGAACAAGCATTCTAATTTATTTGACCCGTTATTTTAAATGACTTTGGCTTACACATGCCTGATTTAATCACAACGATGAACAATATTAGTCCAATAACTTCCATATGCATGGTGAAGTCAAACATGCAGCGCTGTTTGTGAATTTCAGTGAACTCGAAAAATCAACTAGCACAATAGCATTTTCCCCATACGAGACAGCCCGTTTAAACAGTAAGTACTACTTGCCCACATTCCATTATAGAAGCCACGTACGTGGTCGTCTTTATTCTTGGTCATTGTGTCGCGACATGTGACAGCCCTCCCCGTCGCGAGGAGAGTCCGTTTTATAAAGCTTCCTCTGCTTGGTTAATTGAAGTGATAGACACTCTCGACATTTATCTAAGCAGCGCAGAGAAGATTAAGACACATTTCTTTTTTTCACGCATTACCCGTATTAGAGGAGGTCACTTTCCAAGGTCTTTTTAATAGGCCTGTGCCTATGCAATTAATAACGCCCTTAATTCTGCTCCATATCTACGTGTGTTTAAAGTTCGCTTTCAAGCACAGGATAAAAAAAAAAGTCTTTCTTTCTGTGCCGTTTGCCTCAAATGAGACTAATCTCTTTCAAGTTCACCCTCCAAGTGTAGCCTACACTCCTTTCCCTGTCTTTTCTTTTTATTATTCCAACCAAATGAAAACTTGACGGACTGACGGACACAAATAAAAGGTTACCCACAAGTCTAGTGAATACCAACCTATGTTCATGCACTTTAGTTATTTGACGTCTATTGCAGGACCGAAGCATAACCCAAGCACTACACATACAAACTTTTCTCAACATACATTTTCTCAACAAACTTAAATTTGCTGGTAGGTCTTTTACACCATGCTAAATCTGTGCTAGTTATAATGCAGCTAATGGAGTCTGCTTTTACTGGTAAAGTTTCAGAAGTTCTGTGGAATTTAACATATGTATATATGTATATATGGCCATACATGTTGTTGACATGCTTTTACAGGTACAAAGGTATAAAGTTTCAGAAATTCTATTAAATCAACAAATACATTTTATCTGAATCCTGTTACTTTTAAAGCAATGTTTACTTGTACCGAAGAAAAGAAAAGAACCCAAGCAAGCCGTGTTTACAAGCCAACCATATACCTGTGGAATTGACCATGTTCATATGTGGCCATAGTAGGCTATGTTGTTGACATGCTTTTGCACAGGACTACAGTGGTTATCAGTGACAGATACATACAACTACATGCAAACTACATACAACTCGGCCATCTGTGATTGTTGGGGGATGACCTTTTAATTCTGAATCTTGTTCTTTGACAATTCAGCTGGGAAAGGCGATATGGACAGAACAGTGATATTCAACAGAATATAAGTGCTTTGAAGAATAAGATGTACATACTTAACTCACTCTTATCCAAGCCTGAGAAAATGGCTGCTTTAAAATGCAATAAAATGCTTTGCTTTAAGTATCTTGCAGCCCGCTTCATCCCCTCAAGCCCCACCAGTGAGGGTCCGGACCCCCACTTTGGGAACCGCTGCACTACGCCTCAGGATAAAGAAGCCATGTATTGGAGGAGACTGCGAGCCTGAGCCTGAGCCTGAGCCTGAGCCTGAGCCTGAGCCTGAGCCTGAGCCTGAGCCTGCCTGGGCCTGAGCCTGAGCCTGAGCCTGAGCCTGAGCCTGAGCCTGAGCCTGAGCCTGCCTGAGCCTGAGCCTGAGCCTGAGCCTGAGCCTGAGCCTGAGCCTGAGCCTGGGCCTGCCTGAGCCTGAGCCTGAGCCTGAGCCTGAGCCTGAGCCTGAGCCTGAGCCTGAGCCTGGGCCTGAGCCTGAGCCTGAGCCTGCCTGGGCCTGATTCACTTGGAAAGAGAAAGCCCCCGCAAAATAACAAAGGAATATATGGCAGTTGTTGAAAGTGTCATTGTTTAAGTAGGGTAAATGATCATCATTGAAATAGCAGTTATTACAGCAAGCCCTACTGGTACACCAAGACACTATTCCTTGACAGGAAACAGGGTCAGTATGCCATGGAGATGTCTGTATGCCATCATCTATAGTAAAGTAAACCAAGAAAGTGCTATTTGTCTCAAGGAAAACACATTGAATGGCTGTCATAATAATAATAATAATACAAAACAACTTTATTTAAATAGCACTCATCACAACAGTTACAAAGAGCTATACAATATTAAAATAACTCAGAATAAATTAAAATGTAAAAAAACTAAAAAAAACACAGCTGTAGAGTAAAATACAATGAGTAAAAGAATAATTGTAATGTTCCGCTCCCTTCCTGTCCGTTTTCCGTGTTTTCCTGTTTTCCCTCCGTGTCATGTTGGATCCCTTTGTCCGTGTTTTCCCCGCTGCCGCGGACTAGGCGTGTCCTTCCCTGTCTTGTTCGTCTGGTTGTTGTGTCTTACTTCCGCCTTTCACTCCCTCCCCCTCGTTGCATGCATTTCCTCACCTGGTGTCTTGTAATCACTCCCGGTTTATGTTCACACCTGTATCGTATTTTGTCTCGTTAGTTAGTTCTATATAGTCTTTCGGCTGGCTGCCAGTCGGCGCCAGTTCGTTAACTATCATCACTTGGTGTAGTGCTTGACTCGTTATCTGGTCTCTCTGCTTAAACTATTCGCGTAGTTGTGGAATGTGTTTCCCGTGCAGCGTATAGTTCCTCGCAAAGCTACGGATTGGTAGTTTACCTCCCGCACAATTTCCTGTCATAATTGTGTAGCTAACTTGTTTCCCTTCTCCTCCATCTAACCCTGCACCCGATCTCCCGTGGCAGTGTTCGTGTTCCCCGTATTTGTTGTGTGTGTTGCGGTACCTCCACCTCCAGCGCGTGTAGGCTCCGGGGTGATTCGCTACCTGGCTACCCTCCAGTTGTTCCTGTCCGACCGAAGAGACCACCCAGTTCTTCGGCGCCGGCTCCTGGAGCTCTGGAGACAGTCAGCTACCTCCGGACCTACCGCAGCTACGCCACACCACTCTGTCCTGCCGTGCTACCGCAAAACCTCCCGACTTCCAAACCCATCACCTCCGTGAGAACCTCCCGGTCTTTCCCGTGCCTTCCCTTGCACTAACCCTCCTCTGTTGTTTTGTTTTTCTATACCGGTGCAGTCAGCCCGGTCCAGTCCTGCCCTGCCGTAGTGAGTCGCTCCCCTGCCAGTTCCAGTCCAGTCCAGGCGTGAGTTGTACAAGCGACTCGCTCAAAGTCCAGTTCCGGTTTGGGACATTCCGTTCCAGTACCCGATTCCCGTGTGGACCTCCCGGTCCAGTTCCAGTCCAGTCCAGTTCCGGTTTGGGACATTCCGTTCCAGTACCTGATTCCCGTGTGGACCTCCCGGTCCAGTTCAGTCCAGTCCAGTTCCGGTTTGGGACATTCCGTTCCAGTACCTGATTCCCGTGTGGACCACCCGGTCCAGTTCCAGTCCAGTCCAGTTCCGGTTTGGAACAGCCCGTTCCAGAACCTCCAGTCCAGCTCCGGCTTGGAGCAGCCCGCCCCGGGCTTCCAGGCGCAGGACCTTGTATTACTGTGTGTGTTGCCTTTCCTGTACAGTGTTGGGACTACCCCAACACTTAAATTATTAAATACACCCCTTTTGTGAAATCTGTCTCCTGGTCGTTGCACTTGGGTTCGTCCCGTAAACAGATACGTAACAGAACGAACTGGCCTAAAACATGGACCCAGCCGACCTGGAGCAGATTCGGCACGCCTTCTCCTGCCAAACTGCGGTCAGCGACCAACAGGGCCGTCGTCTGGACGACGTGTTGGAAGTGCTGAGGGGCATCACGGAACAAGTTACGCAGCTGTCTCTTCACCAGCCGCTTCCGCGTATTCCATTGGGCCCTACACCGCCCGCACCGGATCCCCCGGCGGACCCTCCTGTGTCCGCTTCATTTCGTGAGCCTCGCGTTCAACATCCTGAGCTATTCCGCGGGGAATTGGGGAAATGTCGCGAATTTCTGATGAAATGCGACATTGTCTTCCGGATGCAGCCCTCCTCCTTCGCCTCCGACCCATGTAAGATCGCGTTCATCATGAGCAGCCTGGGAGGAGGTGCCCTGGAGTGGGCTACATCCATCTGGGATAGCCAAGCCGCGCTCTGCAACAACTTCGCTGCCTTCACCGCCGAGATGCGGCGCGTGTTTGACCACCCTACCTGTGGGCGAGATGCAACTCAGCGCCTACTTCAGGTCCGTCAGGGGAGTCGCAGCGTCGCAGAGATGGCCATCCAATTCCGTACCCTCGCCGCGGAGTCCGGATGGAACGACACCGCCCTTCAGGGGGCTTTCCGCCAGGCACTCAGCGAGGAGCTCAAAGACCAACTAGCCACCCGTGAGGAATCAACCTCCCTCAATAGCCTGATTAGCCTGGCCATAGCAGTCGACAACCGTCTTCGTATCCGGGCCCGTGAGCGTGGGGGGAATCCCGGTCACCTTCCTCATATACGCTCTCACCCTTCTGCTTCTGGATTCAGGGCGGCGTCTGGGGTCTCCGAAGAGGAGCCCATGCAACTGGGCAGAGTTGCGGTCAACTCTGCAGAGCGCCAACGTCGTCAGCGATCCAGGTCTTGCTTCTATTGTGGCAAACCTGGCCACCAGATCGCCTCATGTCCCATCCGCCCAAAAGAATAGGCTCGCCAGTTAAACTGGGCGTACTGACGAGCCCTATCATACCCTGCCATGCAGCCCAGAATCGCCTAGTTTTCAAGGCCACTCTCCTGTGGAGCGACAAGTCCTTAGTTTCGTCGGCTCTCATCGACTCTGGAGCCGACGCCAACTTCCTGGACACCACCTTCGCCCAGAGGGCCGGCATCCCCACGGAGCTTCTACCATCGCCCATTACTGCCTTCGCCTTAGACGGTCGGAGTTTGGGGTTAGTGACCCACTCCACCGTTTCCTTACAGCTTGTCCTCTCCGGCAATCACCGGGAGAGCATTCAACTCCTCCTCATCAATTCCAAACAGTCAAACATAGTTTTAGGGCAGACCTGGCTCCGTCTCCATAACCCACACATCGACTGGCAGGGCGGACGCATCCTGGCGTGGAGTGGCCACTGCCTGGCTAGCTGTCTCCGCTCCGCGCTTCCCCCTCCGGGGTCCAAGAATCCCAGCACCAACCTACCCGAACCCGATATGTCCACCGTTCCCAAACAGTATCACGACCTCAGTCGCACCTTCTCTAAATCACGTGCTCTGTCCCTACCTCCTCACCGCCCGTACGACTGTTGTATTGATCTACTGGCGGGAGCCAAACTTCCGTCCGGCCGTCTCTACAGTCTGTCGGGACCAGAGAAACTCGCCATGGAGGAATATATCCATGAGTCCCTCGCCTCGGGCATCATCCGTCCCTCCTCTTCTCCGGTTGGTGCTGGGTTCTTTTTCGTAGGGAAAAAGGACGGCTCACTACGGCCCTGCATCGACTACCGGGGACTCAATTCCATCACTATCCGCAACAAGTATCCTCTCCCCCTCATTAACACTGCTTTTGAACCCCTCTCGCAGGCCGTCATTTTTACCAAGCTTGACCTCCGTAATGCGTACCACCTGGTGCGCATACGGGAGGGGGATGAGTGGAAGACTGCCTTCAATACCCCGTTGGGCCACTATGAGTACCTGGTGGTCCCTTTCGGCCTTACTAACGCCCCGGCAGTCTTCCAGGGCATGGTAAATGACGTACTGCGAGACCTGTTGGGTAAGACTGTTTTTGTTTACATTGACGACATTTTGATTTTTTCCAAGTCCCCTCAGGAGCACATTCTCCATGTCCGGGAGGTTCTCCAGCGGCTCCTCGAGAACCAGCTCTTCGTAAAGGCGGAGAAATGCGCCTTCCACGTCTCTTCAGTCCCGTTCCTCGGCTTCATTATTGAGGAGGGCAGTATCCGGGCGGATCCGGTCAAAGTCAAGGCGGGTGACGGAATGGCCCCAACCCACCTCTCGTAAGCACCTACAACAATTCCTTGGTTTTGCTAATTTCCATCGTCGTTTTATCCGAAATTACAGTATCATTGCTGCCCCCCTTACCAAACTTACCTCCACTACTTTTTCTTTCTGTTGGAATCCCGAAGCCCAGCGTGCTTTTGAACAGCTCAAAACACGGTTTTCCTCAGCCCCTATTCTTTGCCACCCTGATCCCTCCCGCCAATTTACGATTGAGGTGGACGCCTCCGACACCGGCGTGGGGGCCATTCTGTCCCAACGTGCCGCCTTGGACAACAAGCTCCATCCCTGTGCCTTTTTCTCCCGGAGGCTGTCCTCCGCTGAGCGAAATTATGATGTCGGGGATCGGGAGCTTCTTGCCATTAAGCTGGCTCTTGAGGAGTGGCGCCACTGGCTGGAGGGGGCAGGTACCCCCTTTGTTGTTTTAACTGACCACCAGAATTTAATTTATTTAAGGTCTGCCAAGAGGCTAAATGCTAGACAGGCTAGGTGGTCACTTTTCTTTGCCCGGTTTAATTTTTCTTTGTCCTATCGCCCCGGTTCCCGCAATATTAAGGCGGATGCCTTATCCCGTGTGTTTTCCCTTCCCTCCAGTCCTGCTGACCCCGAAACCATTCTTCCAGCGTCCTGTATGGTGGCTGCGGTCTCCTGGAGGATTGAGGAGATCGTGAGGTCCGCCCAGACTTCCCACCCTGACCCCCGTAATAACCCTAACCCCTCCCTGTTTGTTCCCGACTCCGTCCGCTCCCAGGTCCTTGAGTGGGTTCACGCCTCCTGCCTGGCGTGTCACCCAGGTGTTGCCAGGACGACCGCCCTCGTCAGGAGGAGCTTTTGGTGGCCCACCCTCAAGGAGGATACCCGTGCCTTTGTCCTGGCCTGCTCTGTATGCGCCAGGAGCAAGGCTTCCCACCAGCCTCCCTCTGGTCATCTCCTTCCCCTCCCTGTCCCGGGCCGTCCTTGGAGCCACATTGGGGTGGATTTTGTAACCGGTCTGCCGTTGTCAGAGGGCAACTCTGTCATTCTGACAATTGTGGATCGGTTCTCCAAGGCGGTTCACTTCATTCCCCTCCCCAAGCTCCCGTCCGCCCTCGAAACGGCGGAGCTCCTGGTGGTACATGTGGTCAGGCTGCACTGGATCCCTTCCGATATTGTGTCGGATCGTGGGCCCCAATTCTCCTCCCAGGTCTGGAAGGCGTTCTGTGTAGCCCTGGGGGCCTCGGCCAGTCTTTCGTCTGGCTTCCATCCCCAGTCGAACGGCCAGGCAGAGAGGGCGAACCAGGACCTGGGGGCCGCCCTGCGGTGCGTCACGGCTCGCAACCCCGCCTCCTGGAGCCGTTTCCTTCCCTGGGTGGAGTACTCTCACAACTCCCTTAAGAGTACCTCCACCGGGTTATCCCCTTTCGAGTGCTCGTTAGGGTACCAACCCCCTCTCCTGTCGGTCCAGGAGGCCGAGGTAGCAGTCCCCTCTGTCAAGGCCCACATCCTCAAATGCAAGCGCATTTGGAGGCTTGCACGCACCGCACTCCTACGTTCCAATTCCCGGTCACAGCGTCTGGCGGACCTGCACAGGACCGCAGCCCCCAAATACAGGGCCGGTCAGCAGGTCTGGTTGTCCACGTCCAACATTTCCCTTCCCTCCTCCTCTAAAAAGCTTCGGCCCCGGTTCATTGGTCCCTTCCCTGTTGTACGTCTTGTTAACCCTGTTTCCGTCAAGCTCTCCCTCCCTGCCTCCCTCAAAGTTTACCCCGTTTTTCATGTTTCCCAAATCAAGCCTGTCGCCTCCAGCCCCCTCAGTGCCCCTACCCTCCCTCCTCCTCCTGTCCGGGTCATCAACAACGCCCCGGCCTATACGGTGGACCGCATCATCGACATCCGCCGTAAGGGTCGGGGTTTCCAATACCTCGTGGACTGGGAGGGGTATGGTCCTGAGGAGCGGTCATGGCTCCACAAGGGCCTCATCCTGGATCAAACACTAATCCAGGATTTCCACAGTCGCTTCCCATCCAAGACCAGGCCGCCAGGTACGCCAGGTGGCGTACGTTGAGGGGGGGGGTACTGTAATGTTCCGCTCCCTTCCTGTCCGTTTTCCGTGTTTTCCTGTTTTCCCTCCGTGTCATGTTGGATCCCTTTGTCCGTGTTTTCCCCGCTGCCGCGGACTAGGCGTGTCCTTCCCTGTCTTGTTCGTCTGGTTGTTGTGTCTTACTTCCGCCTTTCACTCCCTCCCCCTCGTTGCATGCATTTCCTCACCTGGTGTCTTGTAATCACTCCCGGTTTATGTTCACACCTGTATCGTATTTTGTCTCGTTAGTTAGTTCTATATAGTCTTTCGGCTGGCTGCCAGTCGGCGCCAGTTCGTTAACTATCATCACTTGGTGTAGTGCTTGACTCGTTATCTGGTCTCTCTGCTTAAACTATTCGCGTAGTTGTGGAATGTGTTTCCCGTGCAGCGTATAGTTCCTCGCAAAGCTACGGATTGGTAGTTTACCTCCCGCACAATTTCCTGTCATAATTGTGTAGCTAACTTGTTTCCCTTCTCCTCCATCTAACCCTGCACCCGATCTCCCGTGGCAGTGTTCGTGTTCCCCGTATTTGTTGTGTGTGTTGCGGTACCTCCACCTCCAGCGCGTGTAGGCTCCGGGGTGATTCGCTACCTGGCTACCCTCCAGTTGTTCCTGTCCGACCGAAGAGACCACCCAGTTCTTCGGCGCCGGCTCCTGGAGCTCTGGAGACAGTCAGCTACCTCCGGACCTACCGCAGCTACGCCACACCACTCTGTCCTGCCGTGCTACCGCAAAACCTCCCGACTTCCAAACCCATCACCTCCGTGAGAACCTCCCGGTCTTTCCCGTGCCTTCCCTTGCACTAACCCTCCTCTGTTGTTTTGTTTTTCTATACCGGTGCAGTCAGCCCGGTCCAGTCCTGCCCTGCCGTAGTGAGTCGCTCCCCTGCCAGTTCCAGTCCAGTCCAGGCGTGAGTTGTACAAGCGACTCGCTCAAAGTCCAGTTCCGGTTTGGGACATTCCGTTCCAGTACCCGATTCCCGTGTGGACCTCCCGGTCCAGTTCCAGTCCAGTCCAGTTCCGGTTTGGGACATTCCGTTCCAGTACCTGATTCCCGTGTGGACCTCCCGGTCCAGTTCAGTCCAGTCCAGTTCCGGTTTGGGACATTCCGTTCCAGTACCTGATTCCCGTGTGGACCACCCGGTCCAGTTCCAGTCCAGTCCAGTTCCGGTTTGGAACAGCCCGTTCCAGAACCTCCAGTCCAGCTCCGGCTTGGAGCAGCCCGCCCCGGGCTTCCAGGCGCAGGACCTTGTATTACTGTGTGTGTTGCCTTTCCTGTACAGTGTTGGGACTACCCCAACACTTAAATTATTAAATACACCCCTTTTGTGAAATCTGTCTCCTGGTCGTTGCACTTGGGTTCGTCCCGTAAACAGATACGTATCAATAATAAAGCAAAACAACGCCACCGTACAGGTCAAAGTAAATATTTCAGATAATCTGAGAGATGAAATTCAGTAAAACAAATCACAATTAAAATATCCGGTAAAAGCAGACCAGAGAAAGTGTGTTTTTAAAAGTGATTTAGAAAAAGATAGCAAAATGATAGATATGACCCTATCAGTGTACATTTGCTAAATTTTACGTAGAAACTTTACGTACTCTCCTTTCGGTTAAGGAAAATACAGAGTCACAGTGTTCCTTCTGTCAAAATGATTAAGCTATTCAGATTCTGCCAAAATATCAGGATGGCCCTACGTGTCACAATGGTGTGAAATTGCACTTGGCTTTGGAGACTAATTATCTGAAATCCGTGCCTGGCACCTTGATAAGGAGCTTGTTCTCCGTCTTCCACAGATCATTTACCCATCATGCCTTGCAGCTGCATCATCTGCAATTGTCTGTCCCACCTGAGAAATGATTCACAGAGCCTGCTGGAAACCCATATTATTGTAATTAAATTGTACCACTTGCTTTCACCCCGACAAAATAAAGAACTGGGCTTAGCTCTCCTTGGCAAGTCCCTTCCCCAAATTATGCCATGCGACTCGACAATCAAAGTCTGTTACCTCCCGCCGCCCCCCGTCCGCCCCTCAAAAAACGTACAGCTGTGGAAAAATGCCCCAGTTTGTGGGAAGCGGCCCCCAGCTCCAGTTGTGTTATGAGGGTATTAGGAGATGCATTTTTTATGACTGTTGCTCGTACCCGCAAACTGTTCATACATACAGTACATGCACTGCATCATCGATAACAGAGCGAGAGGATCCGATTCGGACAGTTTTCTTGTCTGGATTCCTTTCCACTTTGTCGAAAACTCAACATCTGAATTAATTCCCACATTATCCAGGGCTCTCTCAAGTTGCAGTTTGCACACCAGCCCACTGTAAAATATGCCTCGTTTGAAATCCCAAGCCGCAGGCAGCGAAAGTACACGTCGTACAACGATAAATTATTTAAAAGATTATAAAATGTATGTTTCTCCGCGTAAAGGTAAGCTGCTTCTCTCTTGGACGAGGAGCACGCTCAGTTGGATGCATGTCGCGTGGCACGCTCCTCCCGAGATACCTCACGCCGCCACGGTGTGGCGCTGTGTGCGTCTCGCAGCTTTTCAAAAGGGAGCTGTGGGTGACAGAGCCCGCCGTCCTGATTTCATTGGCCAAAGTGGCGACAGCAGAATCCTCCTCCTGACACGCGACTCTTCCTCGCCGCGGGCGGCGTCGCGACATGCCGACGCCCACAGACCTGGGGCGCGGCCGCGATCGACGGCAGTTAAAGGGCGGGAGATCCTTCGCGTGACTCCCGCACACATACATGCTCCTTTTCCCTCTCCCTACACACGAGGAGGGGGCTTAATGACTCGCCCCTGGCTGTCGATTAATTGCCGTGCATTCCAAATAATTATCTTTTTTTCGGCACGCCCCTTCGTTGCCCTTGACTGAGCAAGTGCTGAAACGAGGAGCCGGATTTCGGCCTGAAAGGGGACGTGCGGGGGGGGGAGGAGGAGGCGGGGCCAAGAGTCAGTTGATGTCTCTATGTGGCACTCCTGGCGGAGGAGCGGGGTGGGGTGTAAAAGCAGGGCGGAGGAGAGGTGTGGCTGTCGAGGCAGGGCGGAGGAGAAATGGGCGAGGTAGAGAAGGGTAAGGGAGAGAGGAGAGCTTCATGGCTGCAGGCTACGCTCACTCTCTCTCTCTCTATCCCTCTCTATCTCTCCCTGCCTCTGCTCATGGTTCCCCTGCAGTGTTGCAGAATCCGCGATGCCCTCCCGTCTGTTTTGATGTGTCGCTGGTTTCGTGAAACGCTACCAGGTTCCTGCAGCCAAAACATAAATTTGCCATAACGCTTGCCTCTGTGAAAACTAATAGAAAGAAATCAGCCGTGACCACTTAGGGGCGATAGTGACCACTTAGGGGCGATAGTGACAAGTCACAGAGAGGTGGGGGGGGTGGGGGGGGATTGGGACGCTGTAATTAATTGTTGTTGCTGCTCACCTGGAGTTATTTTTTTGTCACACAGTTTTGGACACGCTGGCATGCTAAGTAAGCATTTGCACGCAAACCTGCGATATTTGATCCACCTCGGTGTCAAGTGCTTCCATAAGTTAAAAAATTCAATGGGAGGAAACTCTCAAGTGGCTTTCGGCTGGCAGTTTGATTCAGATTTTATTATCCGCAGTGGTTCTATAATAAGCCGGAACTGTCCTTTTGGATTAGCCATGCATGGAGGGGCCACTCGCTCCCCCCTACGAAACTGGAAGGAATGGAAGCTCCCACCACCAGACTAGACTCTCTGCTGGTGAGACAAGCAGGGTTGAGGAAAAGTTACAAGACAGCTTTAACCCTTTCTACCTGACACTGCTCTTTTTGTGAGGGTGGGGGTGGTGGGGTTTGGTTCCACATGGATTGGTTGGCCAGTGTTTCATACTGTAATGTGCTCACATATCACTTCCATCCTATAACTTTGATTCTGAACGGGCCAAACCAATTAGGTACACCAGCAAAGTAGACAGTCTTGCTTCCCATCTAATACTCCTGGGTTTTGTGTCTTCATTGGGGGATATTTAAAGTCACAAGCATTCATCATGTAACAATGTCTTTTTTAAACACAATACATGTGATTTTAGAGGGCCTTTGGTATGAAATAATAATTCTGTGTGTGTGTGTGTGTGTGTGTGTGTGTGTGTGTGTGTGAGTGTGCGTGTACATGCGTGTGTGTGTGTACGCATGTGTCCACTGTCTGTGTGCAAGCAGACAGTGGACACATGCGTGTACACACACACACACACACACGCATGCACACGCGTGTACATGCGTGTACACACACGCATGTACACGCGTGTGCGTGTGTGTGTGTGTGTGTGTGTGTGTGTGTGTGTGTGTGTGTACGCATGTGTCCACTGTCTGTGTGCAAGCAGAAAAGGAACCAGTGGTTGGAGAACAGATTAAGCAACAACTTTCCCAAACATAAATATGCACCTTCTGAATAGAACTTGAAATTCCTTGTTTATCATGTCAACGCAACATCTATTGTGCCACTGTTATTAATATATTTTGTCTCCTAATAGAGGAAACATAAATTCATGTAGAATGGTTATTTTGTTAGCTGTCGTTAGCATTGTTTTGATTTGCGTGTGTTGTCTCCACTGCGTGTACATAGCACAGCAATTTCCTCTGTGTGTGTATACACATGACAGTGAATGCCTTCTGTGTGTTTGTGTGTGTGTGTGTGTTTATGCATGCCTAAGAGTGTGTGTCTCTACTGTGTGTGAGTGCAAAGAGAGCTCTCTGACTGCATCTCAACCATCACAGAGCTGCTCAGGGACTGGTGAATTTAACCACTACATTAACGTAGCAGTCTTAAACCTGTACACTTCATTGCGTTTCCTTTCTTGTATAGGGGTTTACTGACCTTGTTGGGGACAAGCGCCTTTACGTAAACGTTCCTCAAAGCACCAGGCTTTTAAACCGGACCATATAGCACTGCCCTATAGCGCTATGATCTGACCCTTGGAGACTGCTCGCCTGAGACCAAACCATGGAGATACAGTGTATTTATAGACACGGGGCCTCAGCCAATAGTGTTTTTCCGTGTAGATTCTGGGCTGGTCCAATTTAACAGTTCAGCAAAGTGGCTGAGCGCAGAGGCATTGTTTTGTGGATGGTCTCACCCGCTTGGATGACAACCTGCATCCAGGTAGCTGTCGCACAGCCTCACCAGTGGTTGGCAGAGCAGATTGGGAGGGTTTAAGTGGAGTGGGTCCTGTATTATCTCAATTAAGGCTTACTGTTGGTCAAGGCTTCATTTAAAACTAAAGAGTGCTCTATGAAGCTCTGGCATGAGCAACATGTTTACCTTTCTTTCAAACCACAGTACGATTTTTGCCTCAACGGTAACTGTAGTGCAGGTCACTTCGGATCTAAAAACTGTATAATGCATAGTCTACAGTGCAATATTATAAAGGGAAAAAAAGCACTGTAGCACCTCAGATGCATTTAGAATTCCATGTAACATAGTAAGGTAAAAGAACCAAACTGATAACACCTTGCACTATATGCATGCGTTTCACATGCCGGTTGAATTATTAATAGCTCTGTATTCACACTAATATGCTGAAATGGTGTTGCACCTGCAGTCTGGAATAGCCTGGGCCTGGCCTGGAATAGCCTGGGGTTGGCCTGCTACAGGATTCACAGGCGATGCTCTGGATTAAAACTACAGGCACAGAAAGGATGAAAATTACCACAAGGGAAACCAACTGCAGCAATGAAGATACATTAAAACGCCATGAAGTGTAGCGGTATCTTAAATTTCATTTAGCTCAATGGCAATTATGGCATCTCCTTACATGTTGAGTACACTAAAGAGTAAGTACACTAGTGTACATGAGTACACTAAAGAGTAAGTATTTTTCAGAGTAAGTGCAGTTCTTTTTATAATCTACAGACTGAAACATGTGGCGTTCAGGTTTAGGAGATCGGCCTCTTTTCTCTGGCCTCTCGCTGACCTCGCAAGCCTCTAAGATATTTTCGTTTGTTTGCATTTTCTTTCCAAACTCGGATTCGATACGTCTTCTATCTTTCAGACGCAGAGCGTAGCCAGTGGCTTCGACATCCAATTCAGTTTCACCTGAGGAAACGGCGATACATCCTTTTATAGCGTGTGCCAAGTCCACCCACTGTTGGTTTTGTGAGACGCTGTGAGTCACCTCCAGAGACTCCAGGCGGAGTTCTATCATTTTTAGCCCAGCAGTGTCTCTCCGCACTTTCATTCTCTAACAAGCGACAATCTGATAGTGTGACAGCCTGCGACAAACTGCATTTGCCTTTAATTTAAACACGCCGTCTTTGACGGGGGCGTCTCAGCGGTTGTCGGAACGCTGGCCTAAGGACCGATTACATCTCCTGTCCCTGGTTTTCGGGGTTAATTTTATCGGATATCTTGTCGTTTGGTTGTCGAAAAAGGAGATCAGCCCAAAACAAGGCTTGATACGAAAAACGCCACAGCGCGCTTCTTCCTGTCGTACTCCCGTTTGTGAGAAAGACAATGTAAACCAAAGCGGTATGTTTATCTCTCCTAGACGGAAAAGAGCAGAATGTTCCAGAGAGGGAGGTTAACACAAAAGCACCAGAGGTGGAAAGTCCAGGGGTCAGAAAGTAAAAGTCCTGCCACGTTTTCCTTCCACCCATGAACTCAGCCAGCCGATTTCACTAATTAGTTGAAGAATTGCGATGATTAGAAAATCCAGGTGAAATGACTGGGGAGGACTTTTACTTTCTGAACCTGGATTTTCCACCTCTGAAAAGCACACGGTTTGTTAGAAAGCCGGGCAGAAACATTGTGCTCGTGAGCCGGGACTCCTCCAACATTGCTGCATTATTAAATAATTCATGCATTATGCATTGCCTTTTCATATCAAACAAATATTTTGCAACTTGCACCCACAGATAGGAGGTGGAAGAAATTCACGGGGACCTATTGAGAGGATAGATTACGGTTTTATACCCTCATGCAATTCTGCAGACAACGGGCGCCATTTTGCACAGCGGACGCGAGATCGTTTTCCCTGCACGCGGCCGCCTGACACAGCATCATGTTTTTAAAATACCTTCCTAGCCTGCAGTGCTGTGCTACCGCTATAGATATGCGTATGCGCACGTCACCTGAATCTGGCACAGACACAGACAGCAGCTCAGCCCATACTGCTCGAAGCCGCCAACCCCATCCACACCCCCACCCCACTCCCAACCCCCGTTCTTTCCTATGGAATTTGCGTTACGCGATGATTTGCATGGGCCTGTTAGCCACGCTGTCCTGCACAGTTTAAGGAGGCCTTGAGGAAGCACAGGGGGCTACTGTAGACGCATACAGGAGTGCTGTATACTTCAGGGAGCTGAGGGAACTGCAGGCCGTTTTGATCTTATGATGTACTTTATATTCAAGGCGTGGGGGCCTCTTAGCTTCAAGCTAAATTCCTTGGCTGTGATGCTGGATGTTGGGGTGCAGGCACGATCAAGAGGGGGCATATCTCTGGGTGCCCGAGCACCTGCCCCTTTTGCCCCAAGTTCCCGATGTGCCCCTTTGATAAAAAAAAAAAATCATATTTTTTATTGTTATTGTTGCTGCCATTATTTTTAATGCGTTAATTTTGGTAAAATATGCTGTACAATAACTGGATGTCATAAAAAATGACATCCAGTTATTATACAGAATATTTTACCAACAGTCTTTCTTGGTTGGTGCGGCCTTTTCTCACTTTGAGCACCTACCCTTCAAAAGGTCTATGCATGGCAGAGTACGGGTGAATTAAACGGTGCATCGAGGAGGATCTTATTTCCTATGCTTAATAGTGTATCTGCAGCAGCACACAAGTAAAAACATTAAGCATTCGCAATCCAAGGAGACTTTAAATATAATTATAGGTGATGTAGTAATCCCTGTTAGTTACAATTATGGATTTAACTTTTTTGCCCTATTACCCAATTTATGAGACAAATCCATTTTCTTTTACCTTATTTCTGATATGTGGGAGACCTATTGCTATATAGGTATACATGACGTACACATTTGTCCTTTCCAGGTCATGCAGTAATATGCACAGGGCTTGGTACTGATGCACATGTTTATGTAATCCCATTCTTTATTTTCACCAAATTGTTTATTTATTTAAAAATTACTATGGAATACGTTAACATTCTTGACTCAACCAAACCACGAATGGAACCACACAAAAGGTATTTCTGCAGGACAAAAAAGTTCTAACCATTTAGATCTTGCTTCCCACTCGCATGCTATGAACATTTCCGCCTCATGTGGGTGATCTCTCCTACCTTTTAAAAGCAGACTGTTTTCTGTCTATAATTTATACTCTTAGCTACTGTGCCCCTGCGTGCGTGAGGCTCCTGCATATTTAAAGGCTGGTATTGAGGGACTCTTAGTCCTGCTCTCCCGCCTGGTTCTGATCACGCAAAGCGCCGCTGTCCCGCGTACTGGAACGCTGGCCGCGAAGGGAGCCGCATGGGTCGCGCGCCTTCCCCACGCCATCGAGCGCCACACGCCACACGCCTCCCTCCACGCCATTGGCCGCGGCCCCGCCACAGAGACCAATCACCTCACGCAGCTTTAGCGCACGAATGGCGCCACCCACCAAGGAAAAAGACTAAAGAGTCTGGAGTGCTCACACACACACACACACACACACACACACACACACACACACACACGCACACGCACACGCACACGCACACGCACACGCATACACACACACACACACACACACACACACACACACACACACATACACGCACACACATACATACATACATACACACACACACACACACACATACATACATACATACATACAAACAAGCAAGCGCACACACACACACATATACGCTGTTTTAGAAAAAGAGTGATTCCAAATCATAAACAGCACAATCAAAGGTCATTGTTTAAAAGTACACTGTACACAAATTCACTTTTTTTTTAAAAATGTGCCCATGGCAAACTTAAACAATCTGCTGAAAACCTTTTGTCCGTTCCTCGGTCACCAATTCTGAAAATGCTGCCCGCCTCCCCTCAGTGTAACACTTGCCTAGGGCGGGGAGCCTGGTTTTAATGTACATTTAGATTGGGACATCTTTTTGAAATGGGCTCCTTGGGTTAGGTTGGGACATCTTTTTGAAAATAGGCTCCACGGGTACATGTCCTGAGAATGCCCCATTATAATTTATTCTTGGAAGTTTGCTGAGGTAGTTGCTTTCACGTCTGCATCTCTGGGGCTGGGTCGCTTTTTACTGTCAGCGACACCAAAATTCATATAAATTTACAAAGTCTATTAAAATGTTAAAAAGCAGGGGTTGCACAGAACACATGATGTTGTGTGCTTCATTGTTAAACTCATGTGTGAGTGCTGCCAGGCTGTCGGGTGTGGCCACTGCATCGAGTGGTGAATGAACAGAAGAACAGAAGGTCTTTAAGTGGGGGGGGAAATCAAGGTTTTGGTTGCTGGATTACTAAATATTGCTTGGGTATGATATTATGTTCCAACACCATTTTATTGCCCATTTGGTTGCCATTTCTACATTGGAGTGCACCCAAACATAACGTAGTAAAAAGCCCTGAAGATGTGAGAATTGACATCATGCAGCCTTACTACTAAAGCCCTGTTGCTTCACCCTTAATACTCCCCGAGTTTGGCATTAAGTGGGAAGTTTGCTCTGTGTGACAGTTTGCCACGTACTGAAGAGAACAACTAGGGTGCAAACTGCCAACAAAAGCAATGGGAGGTTTATTATAACGGACAAATACAAACAAGCTTGTAATAAATAGCAATAAGGTGACCTGAGATAGAAAGTAGGCCTTTGGGAAAAATAAAAAAAAACTAGTGTGAAGCCTGCTTGGATGGAAGAGATCTAGCTCTCCGGAGTCTTCCGCGTGCTTACTGGCCTCTCTGACTGTCCTAATCTTTCAAATACAACCAAATAAAAAAAGAACAAGGCCTAAAAAGAGGTTAGGTCGCCACTAGTATTAAAATAAAGGGAAAAGAGAACCGCAGACTTCTGAGAGGAGAAGGGGGAGGGAGAGAGAGATGAGGGAACGAAACCACGCAAATCAGTCTCGCATCAACAGTTTAGGAGAAGCTCTGCTGAGGCTGGAGAACAGCTTAGAGAGGGTCATAAGCAGGTGGAGGCAATCAGGCCGTCAGCATCTCATCACGGCGGGACTCGAAAATCAACAGGGAGAGGGAAGAGAACAGCACAGGAGCACCAGCAGGAGACGATATTCACCGCCAGGTAACACCCACGACGGCGCGGGTTTCAGACTCCAGTCCTGGAGGGCCTCAATCCCTGCTGGTTTCCGTGATTCCCCCCTAATCAGCAACCAATTTAGGCCTTGGAAACAAAGTGTGCAGACTCTTTAGCCTATCAGAGACTGAAATTAATCACACAAGTGCAGGAGCATGTCAAGAACCAGCCGGCACAGCGATCGAGGATTTGAGATGCCTGCACTAAGAGTATGTGTTTGCATCTAGAAGGGCAAGTTCTACAAAGTAGTATGGAGAAAAAATGTTTAAATTATTTTGTTGATGAATATGACCTGTGTGTTACTGAATATACAGTACAGCCCATAAGTATTTGGACAGTGACACACATTTTTGGTAATTTTGACTCCGTACTCCAGGACATTTTAAATAGAACAATGAATGTGATTGTTGCATCATTAGTTCATGCAAAATAAATAATTCTAGGTCAAGAATTCGACGTGTAGAATTAGCATTTGGAGTCTTTTGCTGTTGTCTCCCAACATGAGGACCAAAGAATGCCTGTAAAGCAGACTATCATGGGGTGAAACGATCGGAGACATAGCCAAAACATTGAGTGTGTCAAAATCAACTGTTTGGAACTTTGTTAAGAAGGAAGAACACACTGGTGAGATCGGCAAAAGCAAACAAGCTGGTAGACCACGAGAGACCACTGTAGTGGATAGCGGATGACGGAAGAATACTTTCAATTGTGAAGAATAACCCCTTTTCTTTCGTCAAACAGATCAAGAATACTCTCCAGAATGTACGTATAAGACTACACCTGCATGACCTCGGAGGGTTCACTGCAAGATGCAAACCACACGGTAAGCCCCAAGAACAGAACGGCCAGGTTTGAGTTTGCTAAAGAGTACATAAAAAAACTGTAGAGTTCTGTAACAAGCTCTTATGTACAGATGAGATGAGTATTAACCTGTAAAAAAGTGATGAAAAGACAAAATTGTGGAGATGATGTGACTGTGTAGGATGAATTCTGAGGTGTATAGATCCAACCAAATACCTCAAATCTCATTGGATGGGGCTTCAATAAATATGACAATACTATCTAAGATTATGATAATTTGTCCAATTACTTTTGGTCCCATAAAATGGGGGGGAGGGGGGGGGGGCATATATAAAAATGGCTACATGATCACTGTAAATAGATGTACGTAAATACCCTTAAATTAAAGCTGACAGTCTGCACTTTAACCTCATATTTATTGTTTCATTTCATATATAATGTGCTGGAGCACAGAACCAAAACAACGAAAATTGTGTCACTGTCCAAATAGGTATGGACTGCATTGTATATTTGTATATAACGCAATATATTTTGGTTTGCTTGCACAATCTTGATATTACTTTGATTAATTAATTGCATAAGCTAGAGTGCTGTTATAATGGTGTTGTGCTTTGTCAGTTAAACAATGTGTGTACAATATCTCACCTGCTAACTAGATAACTGAATAGCAATCAGCACATTTATGTAGCTAGCTTGCCATAGCTAATACGCTTAAAGGTAGGAAGTTCATAAAAATAAATTCAAACATTTTTTAGGGTGTGTGCTCCACTTGAATCCAGCACATATATCTTCTGTTCTGTGGGTTTCGCCAATCGGTTCTGAAACATCACATTAATGTGGAGAGTGCATTTTGGAAAAGTAGGACAGACTTAGAGAAAGGGCTTAGAAAGCGTTCGGAAAGCGCAGTCAAGCTCTCGCACAATTACAAAATAGAAAAAGGAGGACAGCCTAACCTCCTGGAGGTTTGCTCAGATGCTGCATTTTAAATTGCTGGAGCGTGTGTTTTGGTACAGTGCCAAGACCTCTCACTTTCGGAGGCAACAGGAAGCTCTGACAGCGGCTCACTGTCGAGACGAAACCCTCTCAGCGCCGTGCCGTCCCGTCCCGTCCCGTACCCTTCCTAAGGGGTTCAGGGGTCCCTGCTTTTATGTTCCTTGTCCCTCTGTGTTTAGCAGTGCCGTCTTTAATTTTTTGCAAGTGCAAATGTGAAAATTAAATAGTTCTCTCTCACCAACATAAAAAACTCAAAATGTACCCAAATCAA